>VDFB02133869.1:0-18424 GCA_007258455.2 Sequoia sempervirens | reverse complement strand
GACTTCAACATTTGATCATTTCTCTTCATTTCTCATCTTTCACTCGTTTTATGTAATCCTATGTAAAAAGTAATAATTAAGACTTTAATTTATGTTAAAAGTGGGTAATTGAAAAGACACTTTTTCACATGTCAGTCGGGACAAAATTTTGAAATGTATTGTGAAATATTTTTGAAGATCAATAGAATGAAGTTATAATTGGTGGCCGAGTTTCGGTTTCAATTTTTTGTTGAAGTGAATTAATGAATGTTATCTTTCTATCTCCAGTTTGATCTTTCCTTGTTTAAATCAATATTTCAAGGGTATATTTGGTTTATCAAAACACATTTGGTATCAAACAATTCATTTTGTACTACATTTTGGTGTCAAATCTTTGGTAATTATGGTTAGTTCCATTACATTCATATCCTAAATTATGGGAAATTATATACAGTAAATAGATTGATGGCTCCTTGGATAGTGAAATTAGCTCTCTTAGAAACTAATTGAAATATCTTGTCTTGAAATATCTAGAAGTATTATTTTAATTAAAGAGGATTTTGTTGTTATTTTTCTAATAATGATTAACAATGATTTGATAGTGTAGCTAGCTTGCTATTTTCATTCAAGATACAAGTCATGATCAAAGTCAAGAACATACCAAGACTATGGTACTCTACTTCAAACCCTCAACCTCACTTAGTTTAGTCTGCTTACATGGGTATATTAAGGAAGTTGCTAAAAAATTAATATTTATCATTTGTTGTTTGTGAAGGAGAATCCTTTGAGATGCAATATGGTAGTGGATCAATATCTAGTTTCTTAAGTAAAGATGATTTCATAGTTGGGAAACTTGTTGTGAAACATCAGGTTAGTAATTTTTGGATGTTAAGGCTTCCCAGTTGGATATCAAAGATCTTTTCTCATCTACTTAATTTGGAATTTATGTATAAATGGATTCTTTTATGGTGCAGGTCTTTACTGAGACAACACATGAACCAAGGTTGATAGTTTTGTTGTCTTATAAGTTTGATGGCATTCTTAAGCTTGGTTTCGAGGAAATTTTTGTTGATAATTTTGTTTTAGTCTAGTTAGTGTTGATAGCCTTCATTCTATAATTTGAGTATATCACCTTTCTTAAATTTTGAACATGGTTCTAAAATAAAGGTTTCAATATGCATATTTCAAGCCTATTTTGAACACTCCGTTTAAGGAATTTGTTGACAAGGCTATAGTTTTTTAATTTATTTATCTTTCTACTGTGTTTGGACTTACTTTTGTAAACTTGTAATATACAATGCACTTTTATTCTTTCTGGATTGAGACTAATAGTAATTTTGTTGGTTGTATTGAGGTGCAGCTTCATTCATGGAGGAAAAGGAAATGCCTTGTTTCTCATATCAGATGGCACATTGAATATAAAGGAGGAAAGATTCTAGGGTTATTATTGACTGCATTGAAGGAGAGAGCTTCATATATGGGACACGATCAACACTCTCCTTGTATCTCCTACATGCCATATCCTTCCAAGAATATTACTCCCATGCTGTAGAAGTTTCAAGAGATGAAAGAGGCATGTGCTTACTGAAGGCCCAAGCATGCATTTCCATCATTGTAGAAGTTTTTGAGAAGTTATTTGCAATTTATAGCATTAACCTTCGTATTTTAGTCTCAGGACTAAAAAATAAAAAATTGGTGTACACTTAATTCTGTTGTAATCTAGAACACCTTTCTTTATTAATAAAGTTCACCAATTTTTCCTTCTCAATGGTTGTCTTATTGTGTGCAATTGATGATTGATGTATATTTCTATGTTTTATGTTTAAATCCTCAAAGATCAATCAATTAAAATGACTAAATATACTACTAATTGATGTCAATTAATAATTAAATTGACTAAATAGACTACCAAATGGATGCAAATTAGATAAAGAACAGACTAGATATATGACAAGTGAAATCAGTGAATAAAAATGACTAAATATATCAGTGAATAAGAATGACTAAATAAGTGACCAGTTAAATATATTAGTGAATAAAAAATGACTAAATCAATGACTAAATATATCACTGAATAAAAAATAACTAAATAAGTGACTAGATTACAACAATCAATGACTAAATATACTACCAAATTGATCAATCAAAACAACAAATAAATGTAAAAATGGTTTAGTCATCAATCAGGTCGCACTATAAATGATTGGAAATAAACTACTAATGGTCACATGACCATGTTTAGTCATTTATAAGTGGTTTTTAGTAGTTTTTCATACATATATTATTGTTTTTGTATTAGTTATTTTTTAGATCAATCTATGCAAGCTTCAGAGAATCCAAATGTTGTAACAAATTTTAGGGTTCATATGTTTAGACTTGCTCCAGTGTCTACCAAGATTCATTTGATTTTATGTTTATTAATGTATAATTCAAGGTGTAAGGGATCATTATGATTTGGATTTTGTGTGGAAAGATCTTGTTCGAAAATATGACATGATGAGTCATAGCTAGGTATCCAACAATGGTCTGAAATTGGTTGACATTTAGGTGAGAGGGTACTGACATATCTCACAAGGCTTTTTCTAGAATTGCTCTGTGATTTGGGGAAATGTGAAGTAGTTCAAGAATGGATATCTATGCAGACATCTTTCCTAGATGATCCAAGAGGTTATAATGGCTTTTCGATTATAGATTGGAGGTAGCCCCTTGCAGTGTCACCTTGGCTTTATGAGTAGTGATGACACATTCTAAAATTTTGTTAATGGTGATAGTAGCAACATGATTATCAAGGGACCAAATGTGATTAATGGTATAGTTATGCACAACACGGGTATAATTATCACTTCTATTATTTCTTGAACTAGAGGCATCCCTTTTCCATGGTTTTGGAAGGGAGTTTTGAATATGTTATGATCAACATTGGTTTTAGGTTGTGAGTTATCCACTAAAATATCACCTTGTTCAATAAGATATTCAATGAGGTTATTGAACATCTAACATGATGATTTTTTGTGTCCTTTTCCATGATGGTATTCACAAAATTCATTTTTTTTCCACCAATCAGGTTTGATCAATGTTGGTTCATATGTTTTAATGTCTAGTAGTTTAATAATGTTTTATTGTAAAATTTTCTCAATGGGTTCTCCCAAGGGTGTATATGTTCTCTTGGTGTGAGGTGGTCCTTTGTATTGTTGTTGATTTTTTTGGACAACATTCAATGTTTGATCATGACTGGGTGTTTGTGTATTTGATGTAGAGGGACCTTTAAGATGAAGGGTGGGGTTACTTTGATTTAGAACTTTAGCATCCACAACTCCATCATTGGTGACATTCTTATTTTGAGAGAAAAATTTACCTTTGTCGCTAGGAGAATTTGGAGTTTTTTTGAATATTTTGACTAGTCCTTTTTCCACAAGAACCTTCTCAATAAAGACCCCTTTTTCAATGACATACTCAAAGGAGGTGCAACATTGAATTTGGAGTTGAGTCACTAAATTAGAATGGAGACTTTCTATAAAAATAGTGACCAATTATTTCTTAGGTATGTGACAATGGAACTTATTATCCATGCTTCACCATCTTTGATAGAAAGATGTAAGTGATTCTCCCTATTTTTGTTTGGTAGTGCATAGTGCTGCTAGGGTGGTGTCACTTTCTATGTTGTAGGAAAAGTGGTTGATAAATCCATCGACAAAGTCACCCCATGTTCGTATCCCAAGAGGAACGTGTGAAAACCATTCAAGACTCATCTCCTAAAGGCTTTTAGGAAATAGTATAATCAAATAAGTGAGCTCATAAGCAATGTCCATACATGTTGTGTTAAACTCATGTATATGTTCTATTGGATCTCCTTTCCTTTTTTGTTTGTTACAATTTGGTGTGGTAAAATGTGGAGGGAAAGGTGGCATGTATAAATTTATATTGAAAGGGTAAGGACATAATTCCTCCATAGAATATTCCTTCTTTTTTGTCCCCAATTGTATGTTTTCCATATGTTGTATTCTTTACATATGTTGCATTAAGGTGTCAATGGGAGATGGTGTCATATTGGATTGTCCTTGTATAAGGGGATCAACATTAATTTTGGGAGTGTTGAGGTGATTATATGATGAATTTTTCCCCAATGTTTGATTTAGATTGACATTTTGTTGTAAAGGATTTAGATTTCCTTGTTGATAGGGAGTTGTAAATGTAGCATTGGTATTGATCAGATTTGTGGTATGAAATTGGAATTTGGTGTGGAATATTGTTGTGATGGAAAGGGACTAGTGTTCAAATTTGTTCCAAAAGTCATGTTGGTATTTGGTGTAGCATTTATTGTTTGTGTTGGCACCTTGGATGTGACAATGTGAATTCTCCTTGTCTTGTTTGGTAGATTTTGAATTGCATTGATCAAAGGTGTATTGTTTTGTGTACCAAAAGGATTTACAAATGTTGCACCCATGGGGTTGGAAGATGAGCTACCAAATGTATATGTTGAACCTTGGGACATAGTATGTATTCTCTTAGCTCCAAATTTTGGTGGGTTGGGAATGTGTGTAGTTGTTGTGATGTGTGTTGCAGCCCCAAGGAGTAGACTCATGAACATTTTTTGTGAAATGGGTTGACCTTGTGTGAGTGTGCATTGATTTGGACCTTGAGTTTGTGTTGCTCCCTCTATAATTGTGGAGGTATCAAAATAAGAGGGGAGTTTGGAACCTTTTTGAGAAAGTACAAGAAAGTACTTGTTGGGATATGCATTAATTAATTTTTCTACAATACTCACTATCGTAGGATCTTGTAATCCTTCCTCAATTTCTTTGGGGATTAAACTTTTGTTGACTTCTTCTAACATTAGGTTTGAAAATTTATTTTTAGTTTCCATTTGTGATATGTGAGGTGGATTTGAATTTGATCCAAGGTTAGTTTCCTTTGTGGGACTAAAAAGGGAATCATTTGAAGACTCCATGTCCTTTCTCTTTCCTTCTAACCTTGTTTTCACCATGTGAGACTTGTTGGAATATGCTGTCATTGATGTCAAAAGAGGACCAGAGGAGAAGTGTGTTAATCTTGTGCAAAAGCATATAGCTATCATTGATGCCAAAAGTGAAAATCATACAAAGGAGATTGTTGGCATGATGACAAATGATGAATGTGAGAGTAGTGTATTTGATGGGAAATTAGATGGAAGATTCCAATAGGAACATAAGGAAACTTTCGGAAAGAATGAGTGTCTGGAGTTGAGAGTGAAGATCGTTAGCGTGATATAAAACCTGAGTTTAAGACCATGCAGAAAGGATGCGCTTCCATTTTTAAGGGCATAGCAGGTTTGAAACAATTAAACCTTCTACTCTCCAGGTGTTGCTAAACCTAGGCGGGTGTACCTATAACAAATGAAGTAGACTTGACTATCAATTTTCTCCTCATGCCAAGATTTGTCCATGATGGCAGATTGGAATGGACAAAATAAAATGGATTTGGTATATATTGTATACTAGCATTCAAAACTAAACCCTAATATACTCAGTTAATGGATGTAAAAAGTATGAATAAAACTAAATGATGAAAATGGTGAGACCACTGCCTTATATAATATACAAAGTCAAATGAAATCATAGACAACTAACTTCTTCGGATTCATTTCATTGTTTGGCATATTTATTTATAACAAGTATAAAAATGCAAGGTTATCATTATTGAGTTCTTCTTACTAATCTAAATGAAATTCCATGATTACTATGATTAATCAAAAGGATTTAATCCTTCCTTGAAAGAACCTATCAACCAACCACATAGATATGGTAAATACGTATTGATAAATCAAACATAAACTTGTTATGTTGATCTAAATAACCAAGCAACATCAATTTTAGAGACAACTCAAATAACTCTTTCAATAGGCACAACACAACAATTGACACCAGAATACGCCAACAAATCAGGTGATTTTCATTGATATCTCCATGGCTTCAAAAAATATACATCAGAGTCTCAACCCTGTGAAACATGGCGTTCCACTTTTTTTTCTATTCTCTATCCTATTCTATCTATATCCGCATATTGTTTACAAAATGGGCATTTATACATTGAGAATATGAAAGGACACATCCTTTCTGAAATAGAAAATACATATTATAAAACAAAAGATAGAGAATAACTAGGCTCTATTTAGCCATAAGTGAGTTTTATTGAGGTGGTCCAAATAATCCTGGTGTTCATATGTATCTGCATCTCCAACAACATTCTAGATCGTAACTTCCATCTTGACCATTTCCTCATTTTGCTTACTCACTTCTTCCAATGTTGTATCCTCTACAGAAGCTATCTTCATGATTTCATTCAGCATTGACTCACATTCATTTTTCCATCTGGTGGCCTCTTTCAAATCCCCATTATCATCAGAAAATGTAATTATAGTTTTCTTAGCAGCTGCAATTAACCCTTGCTCATCTCCTTGCAATTCATCATAGAAATTTCGATGGCGATTGATTATGTGATTTGCAGCTTCAAGTGTAGAACTGCTAGCTTCATCACTTTGAGCCAACTCATGAAATTTCTCCATGATTCGTCCATCCATCCTTGTGTGCTCCTTCAATGCAGCAAGAGTATGAGAATATTTTCCCCACAATTTATTCAACCAAGATGTCAAATGACCCTGCCTCTTCTTGATAATTGCAGCAATAGCATCATGCTTTCCCTGAGAATAAGCACTTGACCCTACCCAGTGGTCTTTTGCTTGAGAGCTCTCTCCTTGAGTGATCATTTTGGTTGTTCCCATTGAAACACCAACCAAGTCTTTGAGTCTATCATTTTCTCTCAGCAATTTCTCATTATTTGCTTTATACATTTCTCTTTCTTTTATCAATAATTGAATATGTGCTTTATTCAACTTTGCAATATTTACCCCAATATTAGTAGTAGCTATAGGATCAGCCTCTCCAGCTTTTAGAGTCAATACATGACCAAATGCCTTCTCTGTATCAAGTACTACTGATTTCCTGTGGGGTGGGTACAAAGCCCATATCAACATTGATCCCTCATCAGTATTATACTTGGAACCCGTATATACTTCTGTCACCTTTTCCTTATCAAGCTTATGAGTAGCATTACTACCCTTCAAGAAACTATCAAAGACCAATGCAAAATTCAAATCAAGGCCATGAAATATCATGACACCAGTATCCTCCAACATTTTCCTCCCCACTTTAGGAGTCATATTTTCCATTTCATCATCCACACATCTTCTCAATTGAGCCAGCAATTGCTCCTCATTTCTAGAAGTGATATCATCAACATTCTCTCTTATCTCCTTCCCTTTCTGCTTGTAGAAGAATGCTTTGAACTCAGGGGAATGTATAAACTCATCATTAGAAACAAATGATCTGTACTCTATGTGCCTAGCATCAACATCACCACTTTCAATATTTTGTTCTCTGACTGGGCAGACATATTGCTGAGTCCTCATTCTGGATACCTTTTCTGTTTTACCCTATGGAACATCAGCTCTTGGTGCTTCTTCATCTCCATAAGACAATAACTCAATATATTGTAGCCCTTGATTATACCTTTCAACTACCCTTTCTGCTTCATCTTCATCCAGATTCCTGATCATATCATCAAAAGGATAAGGTACATGCTGATACCCTCCAAAGTTAATCCTCTCTTTGGCTGAATGGATATACCCTTCAAGGTCAAAGTATTTCCTGGTTGGTCCTCTTTTCATATTATAATGCAATAATCTATCAAGGATTGAGTTATATCCCTCTTTAGCCAACACAGTGAAATCACCAAAGCATAAAGTACTAGGCATAAATGCCTGCTTCCCAAAAGAACTGAAATGCATCACACTACTGTAATCCATTTGTCTGAGAATTTCCAAGTACGCAACCTTGTTTGGAACTGTCCTTGGCATAATGAAAGGAGCATCTTCAAATCCATACACTCTGATTATAGTAGCTCCCTCTAAACAATACCAGTCTCCCCAGTTATGGTCAATTGGCCCATTGAAATCTTTAGGCCGAAGGAATCTTTTGATCTCATCAGTCAATGAATGATTACAAGGATAATAATACAATTTATACAATGTCTTTACAAAATATTCCTCAAAATGAATAAAACTAGAACCAACAAACCTGGTATCCCAAATGGCAGTCCACAACTAAACAGGCAATGCTTCACCCTCCTTACCAATCTGAGAAATTCTCATTTCCAGAGGCCACACCCCTAGCTCTTGTCCGAAATATAGCACTAAATGCATCAACAATGAATAATTTCTAAGGTGAACAATGGAAGCTCCACCCTTTATAGCCATCAATCCTGAGTCAAGCTCCTTAGAAATATATGAAGCATAATCAAATAGCCTGGAGTTGTGATATTGAATGTCTGCTGCAATGACCATTGGCACCATTGACATGAATTTCGGGGCATCCATCCCCAACACCTAACATAATGAAAAATATGTATATTTCATATAGGGTTCAAACAAATCTACATGATAGGGAGGCCCCTCACTATCTTCCAGAGGTTCTGGCTTGTTACCCTATTTAACCCTATGAATTGGTAACCTCCAAACCCTTGTAACTTGTATCCATTCTAGAAAATTCCTTCTCCAACTCTTCACAATTGATTTCCTCATCACAAAACCCTTCGAATTTGAAAACCTCACCAATTCATTCTTTTGACACATGTGTATGTGGTTTTCTAGAAGGATCACATATTGCTTTATACTTTGGATCATAATGATCAGCAAGTAATTTTACCAATTCACCATTAACGAATACATTAGGGCATACCAATTTCCCTACATTCAACCTCCATGGATTACAGACTAGCTCAAAATGATTCCTCCTATGATAGTGGAAATTGAAAAGCTCATACCCCCTTACAGCAGTCCAGACATCACCTATGAACTTGCATTTATCATCTAGCTTATCAACTTCTGCCCTAAGTTGTGTGGACCTTCTAGCTTTAGGCCCTCAACCAGGTAGTTGATCAATAAGGTCTTGGTTTAGCTTCCTTTTAGTGCCTTCATGCTCTATATCAGTCTTTTGTTTCTTTCTCTTCGACTGACTACTCTCATTGAGTTTTCTACCCTTACCCTTTCCAGAACCAGAAGACTCCATTTTCAAACTTACATAATCAAAATATGAGAAACAGAGAAGCAACTACTTACAGTATTCTACTTGAGCTCCTCAGACTGAAAAAATGTCTCGGTTCTCTATTCAGCTTGCCAATTCACCAACAATCAATTTGGAAATGAGAAATTGATTAAAACACTACTGTCATTACTATTTTATCCCATCGCGCCATTAATGAAGCACGAATGATGCCTCCTTTGAAACTAGCACTTTTGCATCAAATGTCCTTTCAATGAGAAAAATTCAAATCTGGGGCGAAATCCCTTTTCAACATTTATTTCATCATTCGCCAAGACACTCTGTGGTCTTACCGACACCTAGAATCAATTTGATGACAAATTCTTCTGCTTTTCATGTTGCTGTGACAATTTAAAGTTGGGGAAATGTCTCATAGATATCATGGAACAATACCAATATGTATTCTTCAAAGCATTTTCCAATCGCTGAGACATTAATGTTCTTCACACCAACTAAAATCCTTTATCTTTATGTTCTTCGCTTTCTTCTGGATATCGGAAACCTCATGGACTTCATCTTGTTTCACCAAAGAAGTTTTTATTCTGATGGGTCACCGAAAAAATTATACTCTTGGAGTGCAATCTTCATTTCACAGCTTAGACTTGAAGTCGGAGAGATGTTATCTTTTGGATATCTTTTGCATCTTCACCGTCTTATTTTCAATGTATTTTCATTGTTATTTAAGAAACGCTTTCTTAATGAATTCTCATTTTGGCATGTCCGCAGGGTTTCACCAAAATAAGCCCAACCCAGTGAATAATACTCTCAACAAGATATTGGACAGCCCGGAAGACTTATCACGGAGCACCAGATGTCTTATCGAAATCCCGCTCATCAATTTAATCCTATTAGGAAAACTCACTGGAACTGCAGCCGATTTATAATATTCATATGATTAGAAGCATAGAAAGTTCTCCGAACAATGCAAATCTCTATCGGCATAAGTTCTAACTTTCGAAGACTCTTTATAACTTCTCAGCGATGGCTTTGAATATCCTTGAACTTGGTTGGAAAATTTTTTCCCCTTCGCCTAGACCTTCCGGAGTGCACACAAGTCTTACGAGACAATTGCTTACCAAGCTAGTGGGTAAGAGCTGAGAATAACTTTGTTATGAGTTCATACCGATACCAATTAGTCTGACCGAAACAACCCCTTTATGCATTAGTCGGTATGACATATTATCTTCGCCCTGACATTACACCGATGCCCCAACATATGCCGATATACTTTTTTCTAGATGCCTATCGGCAAGAAAAATTAGTTCACTGAAACATTTTCTCGAACACCTTTATCTTGAGCGATAAACTTCCACATGCACTGGTCAGCGAAACACACTGTATTCGCTATGACTTCACTCCGACAATGACTTCCCTTTACCAAAATGACTCCTTTTGTCGCCAAAACAAGAAAATTGTCCTACCGATAGTCTTCAACAAACATACATTAGTGAAAAAATCAAGTCGGGGAGACTTTTACTATGTCTTGTCGATTCGGGTCTTTTAATGAAAAATGAAAGACTTGATGGACTCAATGGATTTTATGACAGAACACAAGCAAGACAATACAAAGAGGGACTTTGATGCTTATGATGAGGACTCAATGCTGAAACTCTTGGATGCAATAGAATGTAAAAATTTCAAAATTTTATGGATTTCTTACTAGGATCTTGTGCCACTCGAGCTCTATTTGCCTTTCGCAATAGGCGATGTCCTCTATGGCGAGGACTCTTTGGCAGGCTAGGCACCCCTCGTCCATATCAAAAATGACTCATCGGCCATGAATCAACAATTGTAAAATCCACCAAACATCCTCTAAGGTGATGGTGGCCTCGCCAGTGGGAAGATGAAAAGAAGAGGTCTCGCTATGCCATCTCTCAGCCAACGCTGACAACATCCCTAGGTGCATGAAAATGGGTGCTGCATATGCAATGTACCATAACCCTACAATCCAAAGTCAATCCTAATCCTTGTCACTCAAGTCCTATAAAAATCGAGACAAGTCCCGTGACCTGTGCTCTTGGGAGTAGAGATCCCTCGCCGCATCCTGCATCAAGGAAGGTCACCATGTTAAAACTTTTAAAAAATTCCCTATCGAGTGTTTAAAAAGCTTCTCCAGTAGTGCAACTCGTGATGGTGTTGCAGTTTGATTTCTAATCAAACTCGTCTCTAGGAACTCGAGAATAAATAGAATTACGCCATACAGCGGTGCACTTTCTCATTTAGCAGCACATTTAAGTGAAATTAGGACCAGCGTCACACTTTTCAAACAACCCGGAGCCACCGAGCTTAGTGTGGAGTTTCCAAGATTGTAAATTACTTACTTGCTTCTGATGAAAAATCACGCAGCGGTAGCCTTCAACTTGACATCGGCGATGTAGTTTACGATTTTGGCCGGTGCCATATATCTTAGTTACCAAACAATGCTAAAGCATTAAATGAAAAAACTAAAGCTTGGGTAAAAGTCACATCTGGAACACCTCGATGTAGTTGGCCCGTTGGTACATTTTGAACTCAATCGAGGAAATGTGTAGGGGAAAGGCTGTCATTGTGCCATAGTGTCAAAGGGTCAGCTTCGATCTCCAAGGTTGCTATTGGAGGTGTTTGAAAATGACTTGAAAGAGACCCCTCGGGCCCCTTTTAAGCCTAAAAATTAGGGTTTTCTCAACTTGATTGGCTGACTTGCTAGGGTTTTGGGCCTCCAAACCTATTTTCATCTAGTTGAGGCTTGTTTTTCATTGGTTTGTGCGTTTAGACATGTTTTTTAGCCTCACGGAGCCCTTTTAGATTTGTAGGGCCACCTTGTTCTCTTTTTTAGAATCACCCAAAAGGTGGAATTTTCATCCAATCTCTCGAGGGGACATTATATTGGCATATCCTCTCTCACCAAGCAGTAATGGGGCAAGTTTTTAAATAACAATTTTTTTTGGCTTCGATCAAGATTTTTTATTCTTTGAACCAATGCAATAAGTGCATTGCTTCAAAGAGGGAAAAAATGTGGACATGTAAAATGTACCGATTGACATTGTACATGATCCTAACTTCTTAACATAGTTTCATCTGAATCATCCCTCGATCTAACCATTTAATCAAATCTCCTCATCTGATTAAATTCATCAACATTCCTCTCTTAATTGAATAAATCATTTTATCTAATTAAGTCAATCCCCTATGTTAATTAAATCAATCCATCTGATCTAATTATCCCTATTTAATTAAATAATCAAGTTATTTGATTAAATCTATAAAGTCTATCCATTAAATTAAATAAATTAAAATTGTGGCCGGTTAATCCTTGCCATCTCTTTTAATTAAATGAAATCAAAATCTTATTTAATTAACCTCATATCATATTCTCTTATTTGATTTAAATAAATCCATAAATTTGAGTCAAATAGGTCACATTATCTAACCTCTCTCATTAAATTAATTAACCCGTTATTAATTTAATCTCATCTCATGTCCCATCCTCTAAATAATGCAAGTTACACATGAAAATAGATTTAATTCATTTATTAAATCTCTATTTTCCTCACAAGGCATCTTTTGGAATATTCTCTCAATTTGAATTCAAAAATTCCAAGTCAACATGTACATCCAACAAGGCAATAACTTCCTCTTACATGTCCTTTGCCTTGAGCCAAGTGGCATTTAGTGCATTTTCCCTTCCTCTTGCATGTCATTTCAACAAATTTGAAATTTGAAATTATGCATTTATTGGCACAATTCCCAAATCTTGCACATCCTCCATTCATTCATAGCTTGACAAGTGGCATCATGTCATTGGATGAATGTTAGTCCCACATTGCTCAAATTTGGACATTCATCCATCTTGACATTCTATAAATAAAGAGCTCCTATCCTCATTTGATCATCCACAATTTATGCAAAGTTACCATGCTCAAATATCTCTCAAATTTCATCCATTATCATTGAGTTCTTAGCTAGGTTTTACAAATTTTGGCTTGGAGCTCTCATCCTTCACCAAAAAAGTGGATCAATCATCTTCAACACATCAAGTTTTCATCTTAGGAATTGGGAAAGGGACAATTTTCACATCAAATTGACACCAATTCCCCCATGGGATCATGAGTTTGCACACTTAAATTAGGATTCAATCTATTTTGTTCTTTTTATTATGCTTTTCATTGTTTTCTTTCCTACTTTGCGCTTGTAAATGGATTTCATGGGGAATCCTTGTTTTGGCTTGCAAACTCTTGTCTAACTTGTTTATTCTTGTTTTGTAGGTACCAAGGTTGGGGTTCACACAATAATTTATATATAATTTATAATATATATTAGAAAAATTAATAGTAATATGTCACATTTATAATATATCATATAATACATAATATATAAATTATAATATATAATATTTAATATATAATAGATTTTTTGAGTTTCATATAATGGATATCCATTTTGCACAACAAAGGCACGTCTATATTTTGAAGATGTAGTAGGTTTGTTTTTAATCCCACATAGCAGATATCTGTTATTGATAACAGGGTACCCATTTCCTCCTCTGCAAATCTTTATTAAATTTAATATATTAATATACACAAATAATATAATATAAATGATGTAGTATTATAATATATTAATATAAATATCATGAATATTAATGTTATATATCATATTATTATGTATAATATTATATTATATTATATATTAATAAATTATATATACTAATATAAAAAATATATTAATATTTATAGTTTTAACAAATGGATATCTGTTTCTTAGGTGTAAATTGGATATTTGTTATGCAACCTTAAGTAATGACTATCCGTTTACTAACAGATATTCAATTTTTCTATTAAAAAATAGATATCCTTTTAGAAATGGATATCCGATCTATTAACGAATATCTGTTTTGCTTAGGTAGTTGGCTTGGGGGTGACCAACTTGAAAAGTCAGCATCCCAAACATATTTATAGGGGTTACAAGAGTTTTTTTAAACTTCACCCTTCATGTTGATGACTTTTTTTTCATTTGATTTTAATGAAACGAAAAGGGTTTGTTTGGAAAATTAACAACATTCTATCTATATAAGATATGCTTTATTTTGAATTTAATAGGTAATTATTATTGATTTTCTTCATGCACTATGTGTAAAGTCCTGATTGATAGGCTGATTGAAGAACATCTATAACTTTTAGATGGTTAAATTTTTTTTGAATCCAAAAGATGCATCACACACTATGCTTCACAAATTATAGTTTAAAAAAAAAAATCATAATTTTTTGACCAAGTTAGGGTGGTCGGACAAATGTTTTTTAATATTTTTAAAAATTCCTACTAGAAAATACATAAATATTTACTTGCCAGAAAATTACACAAAAATATGAGTTACATCTAGGCATGTATCTTCTACTTATATTGAAAGATTCAATTTTATTTTTCTCCTCATTAGGGTGGTCGGAAAAACACCTACTTTTTATTTTTTTCTTGAAAATTTAGTACTATTGCATTGAAATTCCAAATTTTCACCAAATATATTTTCTTTTTCTAAGCTACTAGTCTTGAAAAAGGACTAGTAGCTTAGAAACTAGATTCAATTTGCTACAAATTATGTTAATAACCTATTCAAATTTTTATGTCAAGTTGTGTGACCCTATTTTTCTAAATTTGCATTGCCACTTAGGGGCCTAGTTTGGACCCCCATAATCTTGCACTCACCCTTTTATTTCACATATATTATTCATATTTTTCTACTTGAGATAATTTCACTTGAAAGTGAAGAAATTTGATGCTTTCTTGGAATTTATTGACTTACAATAGTGGTCAACATCACTATTCTTGAAATTCCTTTATCAACTGATCGATATTTTTACCAATGGAACTAAAACCTTTTGTAACATTTTAAACAATATATTTTTTCTAGGTGTCTTTTTTTTGTGAAATATACATCTAAAAATTGTAATGGATATTTTAGCTTATCATGAGTAAGTGTACTTGATAATAGTTGGGCTTGGCCAAGTCTATCATGATTTTTAAAATAATTCTCAACTATTTCATTTGAAGAACTTTATTTAATGACCTCTTATTAACTGCACTAGGTTGTTCAACATATAATTTCAATTTCTTTATATCAATATATCAAGTAAATAATCTATATTTCTATAAAAAATATCTTAACCTCTTTAATTAGGTTCATACGATACATATATGTAGAAGCAATCCAAAACCTTCTCCAACATCAAAGCTTGGTTGAGCCTCCTCCTAGACATCAACTATGTGTGGTTGGGCCTCCTTGCAAACATCAACAATATGTGGTTGAGCCCCCTTTGCTCCAATATCTAAATTAGTCTCGACTACCCCTACATGTCTAAAAGAGAAGAATTTAGAATCATTTATTATTTATATAAGGGATGGATCATATATATAAACTCATTTTCAAAAAACATGTATCCATCATTAAAGAATATTCATAAAATGATTAGTACTATTCAAGTGCATGTACCCTTAATTTGGATGGAAGCTTTGGGACTGGTCACTAAACCATATCTAAATTGTAAAGTTAGTATTACATGTTAATTAGCTACATATGAAAAGTGATTATGCTAATTATGTTTTCAACACATGTTGTAATCTAGGTGACATGATATTAACCCAAGCAATTGGAAACTAGTCCCAACAATAGATGAACCACTTGCAAGCCAAACACTACCATGTGAAAATATATTTTCCATACCTATATTCTAGTAGCGACAAATTATTTTACAAAATGAGTAGATGCAATCCTAGTGAAGTAGACATCATCAAAAGTGGTATGTAATTTTATCAAGCAAAATATTTTGGTGTGACTTGGTGTTCCACACAAAATCGTGATTGATAATGCCACTAACTTTTCTTCACATGAAATATTATCCTTTTGTTATAAATTTTTTATCATCCTAGCCCATGTAATTGACTACTATCCTTAGGGAAATAATCAAGTAGAGGCTAGCAATAGGAACATTGTTGTGATTATGTGCAAAATGGTGAATGAGAATCAAAATAGTTGACATAAAAAGTTATATGATGCATTATGGGTTGATAAGACAACCAAAAAGAGGGTTATTGGAATTCCTCCATTTTAGTTGGTTTTCAGAGCAGAGGCTAAAATTCATATCACACTAGAGCTTGCTACTTTATTCCTTCTATACTAGTGTACTCCTTTCCACTAGGGCATTTGAAAAAAATAGAAAATTTTTAAATTTTGATTGTGGAAAGTTTATTGTTTGAACCAATGCAACAAGTACATTGCTTCAAAGAGGGGAAAAATGTAGATATGTGAAATTGAAATTATGCATATTTAATTAAATCATATTCGCCCATCAATTAAATAAATTTATTTTATTTGATTGATCTCCTAAAGTCTCTTCATTTAATTAAATCAAATGTATTTAATTAAATGGATAGTGCATCAATTTCCTCCCTTTTGATTTAAATAAATCCAAGTATCTAAGTCAAAAGTAAAAATCACCTAATCATCATCTTAAATTAATCAAACCATGATTAATGCTATTCCTAATCCTCTTTTCTCTAGATTTTGCAACTTGTGCACATAAATCAATTTAATTGATTTATTAATTCATCATTTTCTTTCAACTTGGCATAAAAAGAGAATATTCTTCTAAATTTGAATCTCCCCCCAAATTGACATGTACATCCAACAAGGCATTTATGAGCTCTTAAATGTCTCTTAAATGTCTCTTGTAAGTTCAAACTTAGCATTTAACTCATCTTGTCATCAAATTCAAATTTCAAATCCCCCCTCTTTGGCACATTGACCAAAATGTGCTCATTCCTCAACCTCTCACATGTTGGAAAGTGACATCTTGTCATTGGCTTATCTTTATTCCCACATCCTCCATGTTTGGCATCCTTCTATCATTCTATTCTATAAATAGAGAGTTTCTCTATTTTATTACTCCTCCATAAATCATCCAAGTTAGCATTTCATCTTGATCATCATCTCCACAATCTTCATGCAAAGTTACTCTCCAATTGAGAGCTAATTTTGTCCACTTTGTAGCATCTTCAACAATATTCATAGCATTTTCATATCATCTTCATCATTTGAGCTTGTCAAGGGTTGGGAAAGGGTCACTTTTCACAACAAAGTGACACCAATCCACTATGAGATAGAGTTTGAATCTTGCTTTCTTATTCTTTAATTGAGTTTATTAAATTATTTTTATATCTTACTTCTTTGTTTGCATAGGTAGCATGATCAATTTTTTCATAGAGATGCTCTATTTTATTTTCTTGATTCAACTAACAATACTCATGTTTATTTATTTTTGAGAAAAATGCAGATTTGGACATCTACATGATGGCACCCACCATGGGGCACAAACCCACAACCACATCTTTCTTTCATATGTTATTGAAATTTCTAAATCTGATTTATGTTTCATTATATCATCTATTGATTTGAAGTCAACCAAGGATATAGATTATGGTACTATGCATACATAGTAAAATGTTATAATTGAGCTTATTCCTTTTGCATGTGAATGTTCAATTTTATGGAGTTGGAAATCTGTAGCTTGGTGTATGAAATCATTATTCATTTTTATGAATGATAAGTTTCTCTACATTTTATGCTTTGCCTGACATTCATACCCTGTTCCTAAAAGTTCCCATTTTGGTGTAGGCATAATAGACATTGGGAAAGGTTGTGAAATCTAGTTGTTTTTTTAAGTCGACTTAAAAAATTTCATTTTACTTGTTTAAAAATTCTCTAAGGTCTTTCCTTAAATATGTTTTGTGCATGTCCGACAAATATTGCATTGCATGAGGCCATAGGGAGGATGTTGGTAAAGGCTGTTGGTTCTAGTTTTAAAGACAACCAATTGCATTTTCTTAAAAGCCTCTTCAATAAATCCATTTTGAGCATATATCTGGAAATTGTTGAAGTCTGTGAGACCACATGCTTTGACACATTTTGTTAAATAATTCACACACCTTGTCTGTGCTTTTCGCATTTTACATACAATTCATATACCTTGTTAGTGCTTAAAAAATGTTATGCAAAGAGAAGTCATGGATGTCTAATCAAGGTTTTTCACGTTCCTTTTATGCCCACATAATAAAGTCTTTTATGCGCTTCTTTCTATGAATGATTTCTGTGTACTTCCTTTTATGTCCACGTAGTGAAGTCTTTTCTATGCTTTTTTTTTTTTTCTGTGCACATAGACAAAACTCACTTGGAAGAAACTCAACAGCTACATAGTCCTCTTTGTGCTTATTGGCATAGTCTTGTGCGTAATCCTTGAGTGTGTTTTTCCATTCAAAGGCCTTCACTCCTACTTGGGCTCTTT
>VDFB02133868.1:0-29985 GCA_007258455.2 Sequoia sempervirens | reverse complement strand
AAAAAGGAAAAATCTCCGAAAAAGAAAGAAAACCGACTTTGTAAAACCCTAATTCTGGAAGCTTCTAAAAAGCTTGTTTGTTAAAAAGGGTTGGGATGGGGGTTACAGTATGATGAAAAACGTGATTATTCGCAAGATTGTAATAGGTTTTGCATTGGATAATAAAAGTATTGGATGGTTGCGGTTTGGTGGATGTAGCCCAGATTGGGTGAACCACGTTAAATTCTCTATGTTATGATTTATTCTGTGTATGTTTTAGTTTCTCTATTTATTATTTAAATATGCATTTAATTGTTAGATATCTGCCATCTCTAACCCTAACACGTTCTCCTTCCCCCTACGATGATCTAGAGTGGGAAGCAAACAACATCTTGGTTGATCAATGTTAGGAAGAGGCCTCTTCTTGATATCTTGTGTGTGTGAGTGTGTTTTATGATGTGTTCCCTATTGGATGTTGTGGTTTTGTTGCTGATATGTGGTTGTCACTGATGTCAACACTATTAACATTGTTGTATTGAAGGTTGTATATGTCGAGGATATTGAGAAAATTGTTAAAGAAAGAGTTGCAGGTTGATAGTGGAATAGTGAAGGTCATGAAGGTGTCTTGCCCAGTATGTTGATGATCAGTCATTGTAGACTAAAGGGTTTATTTTTGAGAGTATCTATTTTATCCACCAAAGGTTTTAGAGGTTCGTGTGAAGACTTGATTGTGTTATGAATAGTTGTGTTCTGATAGTTATTTTGTGGTTTCAGTTTATGTTCCTAAGTGAAGTTGATGTGATTCTAGTAATTTCAGTTGTTGTGGATGCTTCTCTATTGATTCTTAATGTTTGTGGATGCTTCTAGATCATTCTCTATCTTTGTTTCACGTTTGCATTGATCAGTGTGCTGGTGGTCAGAGATTTTTCTCTTGTGTATTCGAGTTTTCATGTTCTTGGCCAACATGGTGGTTATAATGTGTTGTGGATCCTTGGAGATTAAAATTTGAATGTTTGGTGCACTCAAGGATATTTTTTTAAGTCTTCATTATATTGTGGCCGACGATGTTTGATTCACATTGAAAATTTATTTATAAATTTGGGTCGACATTGTAAATATGTTTCATATTTTGGCCGACAAAGTTGTTGATGTAAATCCATATTGTGGATATATAAGAGTGGTTGTTTGTACAAAATTAGTGTGTGTGTGTGAAGTGAGGAATAGCCAAAGAAAGTGCAAGTGTACGAATAGCGATCTAATCATTTGATTGCAGAGCAGAGTGTGAAGAAGTGTTTTTGTGCTTAATCAAAACTATAATCAAGATTTTGTAGAAGCTATTTTCTCAGTTGATACCTTGCATATATAATCTGAATTGTTGTAAGGCAGTGTGTCTTCTTTGGGTAGTGAGCCCTCATGTAATTGAGCAGTGAGCTCTAGGCAGTGTTCCTGAATGCATGTGCATTCCTATTGTAGACATCCAAATTTGGACACTTAATTTTTCCAAATTTATCACTTTTCATCTAAACATCCTCTTATCCGAGTTAATTAAGTAATATTACTATTATTTAATTAATATCTTTAATTCTGCTAAATCCCTAAGGTATTTAATTAACAATTAAATACCTTACCCTCCTTAATCCTCTTTTCATCAAAAAAAAAATTAAATAAATATTACATTTATTTAATTCTTCATATGTCATTTTCATCTAATCCTAATCCATCTCCTAATTTTTCATTAGGGATGTGCACATTAATCTCGATTAGGGATGTGTCACATCCTCCAACTTTGTGCTTGCTTCTAACTCACTTATCTTCTAATTACTGGAAATTAATTAAGCCTAATCATCAAGGAATTTTAATTCCTTTTATTCTTCCTGTATTTCCTCTTGGTATGTGAATTTTCAATTCACATTCCATCCTTCCAAGGTTTCTAGAACCTTGGACTTGTCACAATCTCCACATGTGACCAACCTTGGACTTGTCACAATCTCCACATGTGACCAAGTCCCACCTTTTGGAGCCCACCTTTTACCCTCTAAATCATCTTAGGAATGTGAATTTTTAATTCACATTTATATCCCCAACCACCTTTCCTTTTCCCATGTAGATTTTTGAGGAATTCCAAAATTCCTCAAATGTCTTTTTCACTCCCACTTGGGGACAAGAAATCCCTTTTTGTGGAAATCCTCTCATCCCCCAAGGTGCATGTCCTTTTCCACCTCATGTACCTTTTTTGACAACTCATCTCCACCTCATATCCCCTTGGCCACTTCACCCTCCACATGTCAAGATGTGAGGGCTTGTGGGTTCTCAACCCACCATAGCCCTTCATCTTGGCCTTGTTGGAGCAATCTTGACCATTGAATTTTCTAGAGAATTCAAGATCCTCTATAAATACCCCCTTCTCAAGGGCATTTTTAGAAGACTTTTGATTTGTGCAACTACATGCTGCCCATTTGCCTTCTCAACACTTTGCACTCTCATAACTACATGCTGTCCATTTGAATCCTCAAGCCTTTTCAGTCATTTAGCCATCTTTGCTCATCATCTTGCATATTGAATCTTGCATTTAGACATTCAAACAATCATCTAAGGAGCACACAACCAATCCAAGCAAGGGCCAATCAAAGAGGTATCAACCACAAGGGAGGTAAAAATATTTGTGTTTCATTTTATTTGCATTCCCTTTCGTTGAACCACTCTTTTGGCTAATCTTGAGGTGTCCTTGGTATTTTGTTATTCATGTTTCTTAGTTATTTTACACCTTTAGAGCAGTAGGAATTCCAAGGTATACACCTATTATTCTTCATTATACTTTTAATAGGGTATAATATTGTGCACTAACATCCACCGTGGTTTTTCCCCTAACAAAGTTTCCACATAAAAATCTTGGTGTTCTCTGTGCTTATGAGGTGTTGATTGTTTATGGTTCATTGTTCATTCATTAGATTTGAGATTAAGTTAAGTTAAGTTTGAAAATTTTAATAATTTGTGACAATTGATTCACCCCCCCTCTCAGTTGTCTGTCCTTATTTTTCCAACAATTGATATTAGAGAAGGTTCCTCTGAAGAAGTTTAAAAGCTTGAGGTGATCCGAGATGACATCATACAAGAAGGACAGTCCTAGATTCAATGGAACAAACTACTCTCGGTGTAAAGCCAAAATGGAGTGTCATTTGAGGTGTATTGGTGAACCCTTCTAGAAGATTACAAAGAAAAAATATGTTATTCCTCATAATGGTCCTTCTACTCCTGATGAGATTAAAGAGGTTGAGATTAACATTAGGGCTATTGAAGCTTTGGTGAGTGCTCTGAAAAATTCAAAAATGACAAATGTGATTGGTTTGAAGACAACTTATGAGATTTGGACGAAGCTAGAGACTTTGTATGAAGGAGATGTACATGTGAAGGTTGCTAAGCTACAAAGCTTGAAAGGAAAGTATGAAAATTTGAAGATGGGTGAAGATGAAATTATTTCTTCTTTTATGCAAAGAGTAAATGAACTTGTGATGGGTGTTAGATGTGCTAGTGGTACCCTAGAAGAACAAGAAATTGTAGCTAAAGTGCTCAGATCATTGCCTCCCTCTTAAAAATCAAAAGCTCATGCTATTGAAGAGTTAAGATTAGTAACATGTGATACAAGATATGTTGATTAGTAAACTTGCTGCTTTTGAGATGAGTGAATTTGGTGATTCTGCCCCCAAGATTGAATCTGCATTTAAGGCTTCTGTATCTAGAAGAAACAAGCAAATATATGATTTGGGAGAGAGTTCTAGAAAGACATTCAATTATGAGGAAGAGATGAAACAACTTGAAGATGAAGAAAGAGAGGTAGAAGAGTTGGAAGCATGGATTGTGAAGAAAGAAGGTAGAGGAAAAGGTAAGTATAAAGGAAAGTTGCCTATTAAATGTTTCTCTTTCAATAAAATAGGTCATCTTGCTTCAAGGTGTCCTGAAAGAGTTCCTAGGTCTAAGCCTAACAAACCTAGATTTCAAAAGAAATGCTATTATGTTAAAGAAGGTGTGACTGATGAAGAATTTGATAAAGAAAATGGAAATGAAGATGAAAGGGTTTTCATTGCTATCAAGGAAAATGGCTCGGTGGCTACTTAATTTTCTAAAGTTGAGAAAACTCTTGCAACCCAAATTGAAGAAAAGGATGAGTGGGTTATTGATAGTGGATGCTCACATCATATGACTGGTAACAAAAGAAAATTTGTAAGTCTAGAGAAATATGATGGTGGGGTTGTAAGATTCAGAGATAATAATGCTGGTGTGATTTGTGGTAGATCTATTTGTCTTGGTGGTAACCATAACACTGATGATGTCCTTTATGTTGAAGGTTTAAAGCATAATTTGTTGAGTGTTGGACAGATGGTGGACAAGGGTTATGATATTCAATTCAAAGATGGAAGATGCAAGATACTTGGAAGTTCTAAAAATATGATTGCTTCAGGTACAAAGACAAGATGTGACATTTTTCACCTGAGTGTTGATAATGTAAGTTGTTTAATTGCTCAAGTAGATGAAAGATGGTTATGGCATAGGAGGCTATGTCATGTGAATTTTGATTTCATTATCAAGGTAAGCTCCACTCAATCTGTAAGAGATCTACCTAAGCTAGTGAAGCCTACTAACACAATATGCAAGGAATGTCAGATGGGAAAACAAACTAGAGTCTCTTTTTAGAGAAAAAGCATCATTCTAATGGAATACTGGATTTGGTGCATACTAACCTGTGCGGTCCCTCTAGAATCAAAAGTCTACAAGGAGAAAGGTACTTTATGCTGCTTATTGATGATTACTCTAGGATGATATGGGTTGCTTTCTTAAGAGAAAAATGTGAAGCATTAGAGAAGTTCAAAAGTTTCAAAGCTATGATAGGGAATGAGAAAGGTTTGAAGATTAAATGCCTAAGGTCAGACAAAGGTGGTGAGTTCAATTCCTGGGAGTTCAATTATTTCTGTGAAGAGCATGGAATCAAAAGACAGTTATTTGCTCCTTGAACCCCTCAATAGAATGGAGTTGTAGAAAGAAAGAACAAAAGAATTCTAGATGTTGCTAGAACGATAATGATTGAAGGAAATGTGCCTCACATCTATTGGAGAGTAGCTGTAAACACTGTTGTATACACTTTAAACTGGGTAAATGTCAATGGTATTTCTGGTAAGACTGCTTTTGAACTATGGTTTGGTTATAAGCCTATTGTTAAATATTTCAAGATCTTTGGATGAAAGTGCTATATCAAAAGATATGAGGACATAGGCAAGTTTGATGCAAGGAACGATGAAGGAATATTTCTAGGTTACTCTACTAAAAGCAAGGCCTACCGGTGCTATAAGAGAAGATTGAGAAAAATGGTTGAAAGTGAAAATGTTAGAGTTGATGAGGACTCTGCTAGATGATCAAGATACTGTGGATATGATTTAGATGAGCAACAAGATAGTACATAAAAAGGGAAGAATGATCAGATCCATAATCAAGTTCAAATTGTTTCCAGAATCAAGAAAGTCCGGAAGGAGAGACAAGTGGAAGTGTAGAAGAAAGAAATGTAAGAGCCGTAAGTGCAAGAGAACTTAAAATTATGAGGAGGGATAAATCATTCGAAAAGTAAAATTATAGAGACAAGTCAAAGGCAGACTAGAAAAGGATCATAAGAGTATTGTCCGATTTTCAACATCGTGGCCTAATAATGTCAATGAAGCTTGCAATGATTAACATTGGATGGAAGCTATGAAGGAAGAATTAATGCAGATTGAAAAGAATAATACATGGGTACTTGTTCCTAGACCTAAAGATAAAAATGTGATTGGTACTAAATAGGTCTTTCAGAATAAGCTGAATGAACAAGGTGAAGTGGTTCGGAATAAAGCAAGATTGGTATGTAAAGGGTATTCACAAATGGAAGGTATTGATTTTGAAGAAACCTTTGCCCCTATTGCCAAAATTGAAGTTGTAAGATTATTTCTTGCTTATGCTGCATATAAGAACTAAAAAGTTTATCAAATGGATGTGAAGTCAACCTTTCTGAATGGTGAGTTAGAAGAAGAGGTATATGTTGAACAACCAGATGGATTTCAACCGATTGAAAGGAAGACATGGTTTTTCAATTGAAGAAAGCTCTTTATGGACTCAAACAAGCTCCTAGAGCATGGTATGCTAGACTGGATAAATACTTACTAAATCTTGGATTTAATAAAGGTACTTCTGACAACAACTTATATTTTAAGTTGAATCATGATAAAGAGTTTATTATTGAAGTCTTTGCCGATGACATTATTTTTGAGTGAGATGATGATCATATGAAAGTTTTGTTGATGAAATGAAGAGTGAATTTGAAACGAGTATGATTGAGAAATGAAATTCTTGTGGGATTGCAAGTCACCGCCAGACAATGGGATTTTCATATCCAAATCTAAATATGTGAGAGAGCAATAAAGAAGTTCGCATGGAAGACCTAAATTTGTTGGTACAATTCATGGTAAATCGATGCAATTTAATATGGAATGATGATTCTCCTAAGGAAAATCAAACAAGATATAGGTCAATGATTGGAAAATTTCTCTACTTAACTCAGACTAGACCAAACATCATGAATGTTGTGTGTATGTTTGCTAGATATCAAGTTGATCCAAAAGAATCTCATGTGACTGCTATAAAGATATTTTTTAGTTATCTGAAAGGAACAACTGATTTTGGGCTTTGGTATCCTAAAAATGATGATCTTACTTTGAGTACATATATTGATGTGGATTGGGCAGGAGATGTAGATGACAAAAACAACACTAGTGGTGGTGCCTTCTTCCTAGGGAAGAAGCTGGTGTCTTGGTTGAGTAAAAAGTAGAGTATATTGCTACTCCAAATAATTGTACTCAAGTGATGTGGATGAAATAGACACTGAAAGACATCAGAGTAGTATATGATGAGCCTATTGCCATATACTGTGACAACTCAAGTGCAATAAACATATCAAAGAATCCAGTGCTACACTCTAAGACCAAACATATATCAATCAAGTTTCACTTCTTGAGGGAGAAAGTGAGTGAGAAAGAAGTTAGATTGGAGTATGTGCCTACCAAAGAATAGATTGCAAAAATTTTCACCAAGACATTGCCAAAGGATACTTTTGAGAATCTTAGAGGGATGCTAGGGGTAATTACCCCTCTTGATATGAACTAGTGATGCATTTACTTGCATCAATCTGTGTGCTTCATAACTATTTTCTGATCCGGATTGATGTTTTCGTAGCTGCTACTCAAAGGGAGTAGTCAAATGTGTAGATATGTGGTTCAAAGCTTGTATGTGGAAAGATAATGCTTATATTTTCCATTGATGTCAAAGGGGGAGAAGAGCAATGTGAAAAACTGTGAATTATCTGGGGAGAAGAGCCTTGTGGAAAAAGATCATGTGGAGAAATGAGTCAGAATCTAAGGGGGAGTAAGTATTGATTGAAAGTTGGGTTGATGGTGTTTTTCGCATCATGTGTTTCTATCAATGCCAAACGGGGAGATTGTTGGATGTTGTGGTTGTGTTGTTGATATGTGGTTGTCATTGATGCCAACACTATTAGCATTGTTGTATTGAAGGTTGTATATGTCGAGGATATTGAGAAAATTGCTAAAGAAAGAGTTGTAGGTTGATAGTGGAACAATGAAGGTCATGAAGGTGTCTTCCTCAGTACGTTGATGATTAGTCATTGTAGACTAAAGGGTTTATATTGCTGAGAGTATCTAGTTTATCCACCAAAATTTTTAGAGGTTCGTGTGAAGACTTGATTGTGTTATGAACAGTTGTGTTCTGACAGTTTTTATGTGGTTTTAGTTTGTGTTCTGACAATTTTTATGTGGTTTCAGTTTGTGTTCTTGAGTGAATTTGATGTGATTCTAGTAATTTCAGTTGTTGCAGACACTTCTCTGTTGATTTTTAATGTTCGTGGATGCTTTTAGATCATTCTCTATCTTTGTTGCACGTTTGTGTTGATCGATGTGCTCATGGTAAGAGATTTTTCTCTTGTGTATACGAGTTTTCATGTTCTTGGACGACATGGTGGTTGTAACGTGTTGTGGATCCTTGGAGATTAACATTTGAATGTTTGGTGCACTCGAGGTTATTGTTTGAAGTCTTCATTATATTATGGCCGATGATGTTTGATTCACATTGAAAATTTATTTGTAAATTTGGGCTGACATTGTAAATATGTTTCATATTTTGGCCGATGAAGTTGTTGATGTAAATCCATGTTGCAGATATATAAGAGTGGTTTTTTGTGCAAAATAATTGTGTGTGTGAAGTGAGGAAGAGCCAAAGAAAGTGCAAGTGTGTGAATATTGATCTAATCATTCAATTGCAAAGCAGAGTGTGAAGAAGTTTGAACGAAGTGTGAAGAAGTGTTTATGTGCTTAATTGGAACTATAATTAGGCTATTGTAGAAGATATTTTCTCAGTTCATACCCTACGGATCTAATCTGAATTGTTGTAAGACAATGCATCTTCTTTGGGAAGTGAGCCATCTTGTAATTGAGCAGTGACCTCTAGGTAGTGTGCCTGAATGCATGTGCATTCCCATTATTCTTCATTATACTTTTAACAGGGTATAATATTCTGGACTAACATCCACCGTGGATTTTCCCCTAACAAGGTTTCCACGTAAAAATATTGATGTTCTCTATGCTTCTAATGTGTTGATTGTTTATGGTTCATTTTTCATTCATCAGATCTAAGAGTAAGTTAAGTTAAGTTTGAAAAGTTTAATAATCTGTGACAACTGATTCAACCCCCTCTTAGTTGTCTATCCTTGTTTTTCCAACATTCCCCCATGATCATGCTATGTGTGCTTGGATGACCCTCATCACCCTTGTTGGTGCTTGGATATAGGCATGGTTTTTGTGTTGTAAACCTTCTTCCATTTGTATCATCATTCTTCCATGTTTGCGCTTGAATTTCAATAAATTGGAGACGATGCAAAGCGTTGGGGGCATTTAGGCTTCCCTTCCATGGTGACCCAATTTTTATTTTTACTTTGTCTTCTCTTGCATTCTTCACATGGCTTGATATAGTAGGGGTTGATGACAGTTCATATATATATTATTACTATACATACATATATATTTATGAGCAGTTTTGACCCCAAAATATCAGGCTACCCCTGTGTCATTTGTTTGTGTTTTTCTCTTTTGCTTTCTCTTTATCTTTCTGTCTTCTTCGCTTGAGTTGTTCCTCTCATGTGTGACAACGCTGTTTCTTCAACACTTCAATTTTTAGAAAATACATTCATTTCCAATGAATCTTTTCTCAAAAATCTTCGCAAACCTTTCTTTAGAATCGCATTCTCAACTTGAAACCCTAACAGAACATGTTTCCTTCATCACAGGTTCGTAAAGAAAGGACTTGAAAACCTTCCTTTGAAGCGGGAACAACTTTGACCTTCCCCTCATGTGGGGGCATGTTCTTCCTTTCAAATTCCTTGATGAAGTGAACATGTTTCAAAAGGATCCCTTGATGATAGATTGCTCTGAGAAAGAAAACATCCTCTTTTGAATTGTGCATCCCTTGAGTGGACTCCCTTCTTCATAATAGGTTCCTGAGGGACCCCCTTTGAAAGATCTTATCTTGAGTGAAATCATTCACGTCTAGCTTGAGGGAAGCCTGACTAGACCTCACTTTTCAAATAGTGCATCTCTTGAGTGGACCCCTTTTCATTCGAAGGGTTCCCGAGGGACCCCTTTGAAAGCTTCTGAATCTATCGATGGTTTGTGTGATTGTCCGCTTACTTGCCTATGTGGCCACTTCTTGACTCTACAAAGTCCGCTTCCTTGGGTATCCTCCATATGAGAGATCTTGGGGGATACCTCCCTACAGGCCTGAGAGCCTATAGGGTGCTTCCTTTGGGTTTCCTCCATGCGAGAGATCTTAGGGGTTACCTTCCCTACAAATTTGTAGGTCTGTAGGACGCTTCCTTGGGTATTTTTCATGCGAGAGATCTTGGAGAATACCTCCCCTACAGGTTTGTGGGTCTGTAGGGCACTTTCATGGCTTCTTCCATGTGAGAGATCTTGAGGGATGCTTCGTGGGTATCCTCCATGTGAGATTTCTTGGGGGACACCTTCCTTGCAGGTTTGTGGGCCTATAAGGCGCTTACTTCATGGGGCTTCCTTCATGTGAAAGATTTTGGGGGTTGCCTCCTTGCAGGTCAGTGGGCCTATAAGATGCTTCTCAACTTCATAGTTATGAGAAGCTATGGATTCCTTCACTCCCCTTGTACCTTTAGGTTCACCAGATCATGGTCTACTTCCTTGACGGTTCAAGTATACATTTCTAACCTTACTCCTTCCTCGATCTACTTTACTAAGCACTCATCAGTACTCGTGCTTGCTAAAGTGGGGGAAAAATGTATAAGATTGAATTTGCACCCCTCACGAAAATTCCCCTTTTGCCCTTCTCCACCTTGGAAAACCAAGTTCAGAGGCTTAATTACACCTAATCCCACTGCTCTCATCATACTTGGCACCTTTTTTGAGCGTCGATAGAGGAGTTTCTATAAGGGACTCCCACGTGGCATGCAGATGTCCGCGTGGCACGCTTACGTCCCTGGAAAATTCCTGCAGTTGAACCTATAGAGGCGTTACACTTCTCATTGGGAGTCAAGTTGTAACACCCTCTTCGGTCGACCAACCCGAATATGGCCATTTTTTTCATCTCTCCTTCATATTCACTCCTTGAACAAGCATTTCAATTTCTTCACTTCATTTACAATCTCACTTTCATACTCTTGCACTCACTCTCAAGCTTTCAAGCAACATTCTTGCTATCCATTGCAGCAAATACACCACTCCATCACTTTAGTAGAGCAAGGGTGGAACCAAACACCATTGAAGCAGGGGATTGAGTCCTCTCATTTTTTTCCCCAAGCAGCCTTGAGTGCTCTTGGTGGAGGTGGTAAGCTTTCCACTCCTCTCCTCTATTACTTGGTAGAGTAAGCACATTTACTGTTTTGTAGTATTTTTGGTGCTCTTTATTACATTACTTTCTTTATCATACTTGCTTTATTGGTTGTGCATGGAGGTAGAAACACCTAAATGGGGGTCTGATTGAGGCAAACCCCTATACAACCACCCAACATTTTCCTCCTTTTTGTGTGTAGGTGAATGTACTTTCAAGGAGCTAGTTGGCGAACGAGTTTCTTTGTGAGATCCTTCTTGCCACCCTAACTTTTGCATTTTTAATTTATCACATCAAAGAGTATTTTGTTTACTTAATCATGTTATTTTGGCCCTTTATTAATAGTTAGCTGGGATGTTAGCTTTTTTTCTTAGGTTTGACCTTGTCTCTATAGTTGTTTGGTTGTACAAACACCAATGCACTTGAGAGACACTAGCACGCTGCACTGTCATCCCAAGACTGTGCTTCCATCCTCAGGTAGAGAGCTTGCTAAGGCATAGTGTTGAACCTGAAAACTAACTCGCCTAGCCCTGTTCTGTATCTCGAGTTTGTAGAGTGGTTGAAGGACCTTATAGTCCTCATCATTCTCGTCCTGCATATCCTAACACCCCTTTAAGCTAAAGTAAGTTAGGGTAGCCTTCCACATCTTGGCCCTCCATGACCTAGGGCCTTGCATGTGGTGGTCCCCCTCTCTTACATGTAGAATACCTTCTCCTTGAATACAACATCCTTGCTTCTTACAATTTTTAGATTTTCAAAATCCCAAAGCCAATAACCAAATTCATCAATTCCATATCCAAAAAAGATACACTTCTTTGATTTAGCTTCCAACTTGGTTCTATTTTCAGAATCTACATGCTCAAATACTTCACAATCGAAGGTTTTGAGAATAGAATAACTCACCTTCTCACCTGCCCATGCTTGCTCTAGAATACCACATCCCAAAGGATTAGAAGGAACTCTATTAATCAAATATATAATAGTATTAATAGCCTCTTCCCAAAAATTTAAAGGCTACCCAACATACAATCTCATGCTCCTTGCACGCTCCATCATTGTACCATTTATGCACTCAACCACTCTATTTTCATGTGGAGTCCTTGGAACTATTTTCTACCTATGAATTCTATTAGATGAACAATAATCCTCAAACTCTTTGTTGCAATACTCATCAAAATTATTAGATTTGAGACATTTTAATCTTTTATCTGTCTCATTCTCAACCAAACTCTTCCATTTCTTAAATGTTTTAAACACTTCAAATTTTTATCTAAGGAAATAAATCCAAACCTTCCTAGTTACATCATCAATAAAAGTAACATAATATCGGAAGCCACCAAGAGAAGATACCTGAGTTGGTCCCCATACATCCGTATGCACAAGCTCCAACTTCTCATCTTTCTTTTTCTTCCCCTCTTTGAGAAAACTAACTCTCTTTTGTTTTCCATACACACAACTTTCATAGAAATCCATATCAACACATTTCAAACTTGGTAAAACCTTCTTAGAATGAAGTACCTTTATACCTTTTTCACTCATATACCCTAGTCTATTATGCCATAGTGTTGTTTAAGAAACCACAACTATATGATTTTCTACCTGCAAACTCATAGCAACTGTTCTTGAACCTATTACAGAACCTATAGCAACTATTGTAGCTATTTTTTTTAACAACTTCCTTGTTGATTTTATTTGCATTAACAACTAAAGTAGAAGGAACAATATGACCTATAAAAATATATAGGGTGCCTACTTTCACACCATTTTCTACCACTAGGGCACCCTTTGTAACATGTTCCAATTTTTATCACTAAAAGTAACACACAACCTTCATCATCTAGTTTCCTTGCTGAAATTAAATTTCTAGTCAACCTTGGAATGTGCCTTATCTCTTGTAGTAGCCAATGATTCTCATTCTACAACTTAATCCTAATTATTCTCTTCCAACAATCTAATTAGGTTTGTTATCTACCAAATAAACCAACCCAAAATCCCCTTGGACATAATCAAGAAAATAAATCCTATGGGGTGTAGCATGAAATGAATCCCAATCTAACACCTATGAATCATCATCATTATCAAGGGAAAGAATCAAATCACCATCCTCAAATTTATTATAGTTTACCACATTTTCCTCCTTATTTCCTTCTTTTTTGTCTCCATCTTTATTTTTTTGAGACCAACAATCTTTCTTCAGATGACCTAATTTCCCATAGTACCAACAATTCTTCTTTCCTATGGATTGTAACCTTTTGTCCTTTGAATTTCCTCATGACTTCCCACAACCTCCATAATTCGTCCCTCTCTCCTTTGATCTATCCATACTTTTTGTTAGGAAAAAGAAGGTGTCTCAACCTTTGATTTTTCTAAAGATTTGTTTTTTCTAAATATTGAAAGTTGCTAATTTTCTCACTTTGTTTTTGTGAGTTACAACTTGCAAGTTTCTATTCGAATGAGGAGCCAAGTTAGAAAGTTGTTTCTAATAGGTGGATTTGTGCATAAAATATTTTTCTATTTCCATGTTGAGTTTGCATGTGGAAAGTGAGTTTTCGAAAAGTAGTTTTTTTGGCAAGTGTAGATTTTGAAGATTGGCATGTGGTGACAATTTGGAAACTTACCATGTGTGTGTGCAGTCTTTTTGGTGCTTTCCATGTTGCAACATCAGCCTTTGGTAGTTAATTTGGAAATATTTATTTTATGTATTGTAAACTCTTATATATGGAGCACTTGTGTATTTTGGAAAAATGTAATGAAGTTGTATTGAGATATTGTTATGTTGCCAGAATTACTCCAAAATTGTAACACTGATAAAATCCTCTGACAGATTAGTGTTGGAGTGTGGGGTTTTTTTCTTGAGAGGGTTTTCCCCACGTATTGGTGTTGTATGGTTTTATTGTATCTTTGTTGTTGTTTATTTTTACATGTTATGTGCATCTTCTTTATTGTAATTGTTTAAGGGTTTGAAACTATAAAAATTTGCACATTCTCTCCTCTGATAGATTAGTGTTGGAAGCTTTTCCACGTACCTGGCTTCCTTTCAGTTGGTATCAGAGCCTGATCACCTCTGTTTCCTATTGTGGGTTAAAGGGTTTTTTGTACTGATCTTATTTGAGTGTGTAATGCTCCTCTGTCTACATCGCCATTGTGTGTTATTGTTGTTTGTCTTTGAGGTCAGGTATAGTTTGGGTTATGTGTTTTCTAGGATTAATTGATTGATTTTGTCTTGATTAAATAGAACTAATTAAGTTATTATCTGATTTGTTGGTGTAATTAAATGTCTTGTACCTTGTCCTAGGTCATAATTACACCTTAGTTAAGTTTACTTAGGGACCACATAGGAGGTTGTTGGAGAATCTCCACTTTTGGTGGACTTGACATGTCATTACCTCATCATTTGTACCTTTTGTAGGTTATTTATGTGATTATCTCCACCTTATGGAGACAACTTTCCTATGAAACTATGTCATAAGATTCGACACTGGCTATAATCTTATGCCTTCTATAATTCTCACCTTGGCTATATAACCAAGGGGTCTCATCATCAAATAATCAATCATAATCGATTCATATCATATCAATGACATTGAATATGCTTTGTATTCTTGTCATATTTTCTTTCTTGTGCTTTCCATTTGGTCCATAGATCTTGGGTGGTTTATAGCTAATTCTAACATGGTATCGAGCCAGTTGGGTGCTTATTGAGAGTCTTATTCGAAGAGAGATTATTACACTGGGTGGTTGATCATCTTCATCCTTTGGCTTGTATATTCTCGGTACGCTTTCTTTTTGATGATGACAATGTTCATTCGGATCGCTGATCATGAACTGTAGATTCAGAGGAGACATTTGGCTGAACTTAAATACTCACATCGATCCAAGATTGAGCATGCATCATCTCTCCTCCATCTAATCAAGCAGTGCTTTGATGATACTCTATGTATCTAATAGTTGACTGGTGATTCAGTTGTAAGGTGAGGCGGGTTGTCTCGAGTGGCTACTTTGATGGCTTCCCAATGTGTATCATAGACTTGTTTGTGAGTCCATTCTATGGATCTGAGACACTCTTGATAGCATTCATCTTCTCTTTGATGAAGATGCACCTTCTTCAGTTGTTGTGAGGGAACACCTTGACCCTATTGTTCATTCTCCACATGATCATTCTTCACAGCTTGGCGTGACTGTGGATACTTTTGGACAACATTTGGAGGAGGCTTTGTCTCTTAGAGGGGATATCTTTGTCTTCTACAGTGCCTCTACATTCTTCTCTACCAGATGTTGGATTTTCCTCTCAAGAAAGGTGGCTCTAGAACATCTGATTGAGTGGGTTCAAATTTTCCGCATCGACATGGAGACACTTGAGCATGCTCGTAGACACCACCATCATTCATCATACATCCTTGGTTTTGTTTCTTCCTAAGGGGAGGAATGTTGTCTCTACGAGATTGGATCATCTTCAACATTCAACGCTCGAGCTTCTACCATTATTACACAGTGAGACCTCAAAATTGAGGGGGGGTTGCATGGACTATCTCTTATGGGGGGGATTTTTTCCTCACTTGAGGTTTTATCCTTCCTAGAGCATGATTCTTATTTTGTATTTCATCTCTCTTTTGGGGGGTAGTTTTTTCCCACTGGGTTTTTCTATCTTTCTCCGCTTTATGAGAGATTGCATTGTGTGTACATGGGTACCTAACATGGCCTAGTAGCTGGGACCCATCTTGCATTGTTTGCTTTTGTGTACATTCTCCCTAAGTTGCACTTAAGGGGGGGTGTTGGTGTAATTAAATGTCTTGTACCTTGTCCTAGGTCATAATTACACCTTAGTTAAGTTTACTTAGGGACCACATAGGAGGTTGTTGGAGAATCTCCACTTTTGGTGGACTTGACATGTCATTACCTCATCATTTCCACCTTTTGTGGACATATCATGTGATTATCTCTCCACCTTAAGTGGAGTGATAACTTTTCCTAGTTGTCTCATGTCATAAGATCCTGACACTTGTCATAATCTTATGCCCTTCTATGTTCTCACCTTGGCTATATAACCAAGGGGTCTCTATCATTGTAAACAATCAGAATCATAATCAGATTCATATCATATCAATGACATTGAATACAGTTTATTCTTGTCATATTTTCTCTCTTTTCTTGTGCTTTCCATTTGGTCCATAGATCTTGGGTGGCAGCCATAGCCAATTCTAACATGATTTTAATAAATTAAACTTATAGTTAAGAATAGAATAATTAAAATAAATATAAAATTATTAGGATGGAATAAATACATTATAAATAAGTTGTCAAGGGGTGAATAAAGAGAAGTAATGGAAATTAAATGAATTGATGAAGAGGAAAGTAGTTACAGATGGAATTAAGGAAGATGTTAGTGGAAGCTAACTAATAGAGTGGCAACATATTTATTCTCGAGAAGTAATTGCATTGGGGTTTGCACAACGGGATGTTACAACTTGGTGTCAAAGCCAGGTTTTGCAAACACTGGGTACTCTGGGAAGTTTGAGTCCATTAGGCAACCTTGCGTTAACTCTTGATCTCATATAACCCCAATTGTTGTGCAGGATCATGCCTAGGGCTAGAGGTCATGGCTAAGGAAGAGGCCGAGGTGGTGGCCGTGGGGCCAACCACCAAATTCCATCATTTCTGAGCTCTCAAGGTTCAGAGCATGAGGAACTATAGAGTTCCCAAAGCAATCTGATGGGTGGTGGTGGTCAAAACTCGAAATAGCTTGGTCTAGATGGTTAGTTGTAGCATTTGCTAGAGGAGATATTGGGTCATTTAGGCCCTAGGCAGGAAGAGGAACATAGGTTGGATAGGGAAAGGGAGAGGTCCCCTAGATGTGGGAAAAACACAGATGAACAGGATGCAATAGTGGTAGGTCATATGAGGGACCTGTTGAGAGCATGAGCTCCTACATTTGATGGATCTGGTGGGGGTCTTGAGGTAGAAACTTGGCTGATCAATTTGGATAGATGCTTTGCAATGCATCCCTATGGCAGTAATACTAGGGTTAGGTGCGCCATCATGCACCTCAGAGGCTTCACGTCCACTTGGTGGCGGCTGGAAGAACAAACATTACATATTGACATCAACATGGTGACTTGGGAATTATTTATGGAGAGGTTTAGGGCCTGTTTTCTTTCTGATCACTGGAGGCAGCGTAGAGCAGAGGAACTCCATGAGTTAAGACATATGGCAATGACCATGGAACAATATGAGTGTCATTTTTACGAGCTCAAATAGTATGCAGGGATCAGAAATGATGAGGAAATGCTTGTGCAACATTTTGTCAGGGGCTTAAATGCCTGTATCAGTGGTGGAGTTAGAGTCTTTGAGCCGAAGACAATGGAGGTAGCTATTGAGAAGGCTTGCCTTGTGGGAGAAAATCTGGCTATGGCCTTAGGTGGACAAACAAGGGTTCAGATTGGTAGCACACCTCTAATAGAGTTTAGTTCTCATGTTGGTCAGTCACAGTCAACAAGTCCATCTAAGAGTCAGTAAGCACCCTCTAAGGGTGGCCAACAGTAGCCGCAATAGTATTCATAGTCTAAACATAAGAATTCTCAATCCCAATGTGGTGGTAGTTGGATTCAGAAGAAGAGGGATCAGAGTTGGCAAAGATCTCAACATGATCGTGTCGATCATCCAACCCATAGCTCACAGTTTACGGTTAGCGGGGGGAGTGTTCAGCAGTCCAGTGCGCCTTCAGTTGAGAGAGGATTTACTAGAGGTACAAGATGTTTCACTTGTGGCCATTAGGGTCATTTTGCTCGATAATGTCCTTAGAAGGGCACTTCTAGATTCAGCCAGAGACCAATGACTTCTAAGTTGACCGTAGGTGACGCTGGTAGATCGCATAGGATTTTTGCTACAGTGGATAACTGCCTAGTTGAACACCGGGGTGCAATTGGAGAGACTTCTAGAAGAGGGCAAGCATCGTTCTCTGGGAATCGTGCACATCCTACAGTGTCGAGAGTTGACCCTCAAGGAGCGAGTCATGGTCCTAGCATGAGTCAAGTTGGATCCTAACCTTGAGTCTTTTGTCTCTTGGGAGGTTGTACCCCCAGATGTGTATGTGCGTTACCAATTTTGGGTTACAGGTTTCTAGGAGTAAGCCTAGTCTTTGATGTAGTGCTTTCAGTTTGCTTATGCTTGGACAACTTCTTAGGTTCCATTCAGACTTTAGGATGTAATTGTTGACCCTATGTTGTTGATTGATAAACATTATGAATCTGTTGGCTGTTAATGAGACATGGTGATATTTTGATGTGTAGATGTTGAGACTATTGATAATATTATAATGATACTTAGCTTAGTAATACTGATGACATTATGATGTTAATTCAATGATAGTGTGAAATTGGATGTTTTTATATATATCATGTTTCATAGATTAGTTAACTATTGATTTGAATATTATGGATGTGATGATGTTATGCATGGATAGATGTATGAGTTAACATGTTTTGATATTAGTTGTTATGTGTAGGTGATGGGGACAGTGTTACATCACTCACTTGTGAGTGCCCTGTAACTCTGTGATTTCCTCATCACGATGTGACTGATGATTTTTATATGTACATGCTCAACACTTCGTTTTGATGCAAGTTGCAGGTACGGGCATCAACTCCACCTGACTATCAGGTTTGAGTGTGCCAAAGCCCAATGGAGCTATTGTTTTAGAGGTAACACTGGGTCCCCCACACCGAGTCAATGTCCTCGTTGAGGTTGTGAGACTGTTGTCACACCCTATCTGTAAGGTCAGTCGAGTGTTTTGTTGATGTAGTTGATTTGCTCTTGGTGTTGTTGTGCTTGTACCCAGTCTTGTAATTGATTGATGTTTGGTTCATTTAATATTTTGATGCACTTACATTTTCGTATATTTCATCCTTTCCTTCTGACTTCTGGGAGTAAGTCCTATCTTAGGGGGGAGGATGTAATGCTCCTCCGTCTACATCGCCGTTGTGTGTTATTTTTGTTTGTCTTTGAGGTCAGGTATAGTTTGGGTTATGTGTTTTTTGGGATTAATTGATTGATTTTGTATTGATTAAATAGAACTAATTAAGTTATTATCTGATTTTAATAAATTAAACTTATAGTTAAGAATGGAATAATTAAAATAAATATAAAATTATTAGGATGGAATAAATACATTGTAAATAAGTTGTCAAGGGGTGAATAAAGAGAAGTAATGGAGATTAAATGAATTGATGAAGAGGAAAGTAGTTACAGATGGAATTAAGGAAGATGTTAGTGGAAGCTAACTAATAGAGGGGCATCAGATTTATTCTCAGGAAGTAATTGCATTGGGGTTTGCGTGATAGGGCATTACAGAGTGGGAGCCTGTTGCAAAATTTTTATGTTGATCCTGTTGCAGGAAGGAGATGACAAGCACATCTAATAGAATTGAGATAAAGAAGTTTAATGGAGGCAACTTTGAGCTATGGAAGCTCAAGATGGAAGACATGCATGTAGACCATGACTTGTGGATAGCTATTTCTAGAACTATGCCAATGAGCATGAAAGAAGAAGATTGGGATTTGATGGATCAGAAAGCTAATGGTTTGATAAGACTCTATCTAGCTGATTTAGTACTCCTAAATGTTCATGAAGAGAAGACTGCTGCACTTCTTTTGAAGAAACTTGCTCAGATTTATTAGGCTAAATTCTTAGTAAATAAGTTGTTCCTGTGAAAGAAGACATGTATTCTCTATGGATGGAGGAAGGAGGATCTATAGTAGATCACCTAAATGCATTCAACATGCTTGCTGCCCAGTTGAACTCTGTTGGTGTGAAAATGGAGGATCATTGCATGACTTTGCTATGTTCATTGTCAGATTCATGGGACCACCTTGTCATGGCCATTGGAAGTACCACTACCACCTTTAATATGGATGAAGTGGTTATGTCATTTCTATCTGAAGAGATGTAGAGAAAATCTTCTGAAATGGTGAAGGAGGCTCTAGCAGTTTGAGGAAGAATGAAAGAAAAAGGAAAAAATAAGAATGAGAAGCAAGAAAAGTCAGAATCCAAATCCCATGGGAGATCTAAGTCTCCTGGTAAGACCAAGGAAAAATGTTGGAATTGCAAAAAACCTAATCATTTTCGTAAAGATTGTGAGGAGAAAAAGAAGAAAAAGAAGAAATTCTCCGATTCTAAATTTGAAAAATCCTCTCAAGATGATGCAGATGCTTTTGTCACTACCTTGGCAACACATGCATCAAAAGATGTGTGGCTGATAGACTCTGGTGCTTCTTTCCACATGACCGGGCATCGAGATTGGTTTTCTAAGTATGAAAGGTATGATGGTGGGAAGGTGTACCTGGGTGATGACTCTCACCTGAACATTGTTGGCCATGGAAGAGTCAAAATAAGATTCCTAGATGGTAGAGTGAAGGGGATCGATGGTGTCCTACATATCCCTGGTTTGTCATGAAACCTTCTTTCTGTAAGTAAGTTGAATGATGTGGGTGTGCAAGTTGTTTTCTTGAATGGAGGATGCAAGATGACAAGAGGAGCTATGGTGCATGCTAAGGGTGTTCGAATAGGCACTCTATTTCAGTTGGATGCATGCACAGTTCAGTGCAATATTTCTTCTATGGAAAAGAAGAAAAGAAATTTTGAGTCACTATCCTCACCATTGGAACCAACAACAAAGAAGAAAGTTGCATCTACATCCGATGGTCATGCTTTCTGGGTACCCAAGGGTGCTCATGCCTTGGAGATGAAGTTACCTATTGAGAAGACAATGCTTTGGCACCAAAAACTCGGTCACATTGGTGAAAAGAGTTTAAGAACCTTGAAAAATAAATTCCTTGTTGAGGGGCTTGATGGTTGTAATCTTGAGTTTGATTTTTGCGAACATTGTATTTATGGAAAGCAAAACCGTGTTTAATTTTATCATAGTTCTCACAAATCTTCTAGGTTGTTGGACTATGTGCATTATGATGTTTTTGGTCCTGTAAATGTTCCTTTGTTATCAAAATATATATATTTTGTTTCTTTCATAGATGATTAGAGTAGAAGGAAATTCATTTATTTTCTCATAAGTAAATTAGACTAGTAGGAAGATAAAGGAGTTTAAGGCCTTGATAGAAAATCAAACTAGTAGGAAGATAAAGTGTTTGAGGATTGAAAATGGTGGTGAGTTTTGTTCCACAAAATTTGATAAGTTCTATAAAGAACATGGGATTGAAAGGCATAAGACAAATCCGTATACCCCTCAACAAAATGGAGTTGCAGAGAGGATGAACATGGCATTGATGGAGAGGGCTAGGAGTATGCTAAGTGCAACTGGCCTTGAACAAAATTTTTGGGTTGAAGCCATTGCCACTGCATGTTATCTGGTAAACAGATTTCCTACATCAACACTTGTTGATAAGAAACCTATGGAGGTGTGGTTGGGCAAGAAGCCCTCATTGAGACATCTTCGTGTGTTTGGTTGTGAGGCATATGCTCATGTGCCAAGGGAGAAAAGGTCAAAGTTGGAAAACAAGGTTGTCAAGTGTATCTTCATCAGATATGGTATTGGTGTGAAAGGGTATAAGCTTTGGGATCCAATGGCCGAAAAGGTTCTCTATAGTCGAAGTGTTATCTTCAAAGAGATGAAACCTTCTTCCACTGATTTGTAGCCTATAGAAGAACAAAAGAAAGAAGATGTGGTTCGGCTTCCTCTTGACTCTAAGAAAGTTGAACCTGAAGCCCAAAATGGACTTGATGATGAGGAGAACTTGAGAAATTTTGAAAGTTTTGAAGAAGAAGAAGAACCTCAACCTTAGCAAGGAGGTCTATGAGAGGTAGGCTACAACCTGATAGGTTTGGATATTCACCTGAAAGATTTAGTTATTCATTGTTGGATTCCAGTTCTATTTTTGCTTTGATTGCTAACACTGATGAGCCTAGGATTGTTAGAGAGGATATGGATATGAGTGATGCAGATTCTTGGATGAAAGCCATGGATGAAGAAATGGCTACATTGAAGAAAAATGATACATGGGATCTCGTACCTTTGCCTGAAGGCCGCAAACCTGTTGGATGTAAATGGGTGTTCAAGAGAAAATTTGGTCCAGATGGCAGTGTTGAGAAGTATAAGGCATAATTGGTCGCTAAGGGATATTCTCAAGTGGAGGGAATTGACTATGGTGAGATTTTCTCTCTTGTTGTGAAGTTGACATCTATCTGATTCTTGTTATCACTTGCAGTGGTGTATAATCTAGAAGTGGAACAAATGGATGTGAAGATAGAATTCCTTCATGGTGACTTGGAGGAAGAGATTTATGTCACAACTAGAGCATTTCATGGTTCAAGTTGTCAACATAGTTTGAGATAAAAGATCTAGGTGCAAAAAAGTATATTCTGGGGATGGAGATCACAAGAGACATAGCTAATAGAAAGCTTTGGTTAAGCCAAAGCAAGTATGTGAATACAGTGTTGGAGAGGTTCACCATGACAACTTGTAAATAGTTAGTTCCTGTAATGTAGGGGATGAAGTTTTCTGTGGAGGATTGTCCAAAATATCCTACTGAGATGGAGGACATAACTAGAGTACCATATGTGAGTGTTGTTGGCAGTCTTATGTATGCTATGGTTTGTACAAGGCTAGACATTTCCCAAGCAGTGGGAGTTTTGAGTCAATTTATTGCTAATCCTGGATGGGTACCTTGGGATGCAGTGAAGAGAGTGTTCAAATATTTGTGGGGTACTTTTGAGTATTCCTTATGTTTTCATGGTTATCCTACTGGACCTTGACACTCAGTGAGTATTTGTGGATATGTGGATTCAGATTAGGCATGTGACATTGACAACAGAAGATCCACTAGTGGATATGTGTTCACGATGTATGGTGGTGCTATTAGTTGGATGAGTAAGTGACAAGTTGTAGTCACTTTGTCCACTATAGAAGCAGAGTACATGGAAACAACTCATGCTTGCAAGGAAGCTATTTGGCTTAAGCATTTGTGTTCTGATATTGGTTTTGATGTAGGGTAGATTACTATCTGTTGTGATAGTTAGAGTGCTATTTTCTTGGCAAAGAATCCTACTTTCCATGCTAGAACAAAGCACATTGATGTTCATTTTCATTTTGTTCGTGATATGGTGGAAGATGGAAAGGTGAAGTTAGAGAAGGTTGACACCTTGATGAATGTTGTAGATGCATTGACAAAGCCGGTGAGCATAGAAAAATTCAGATGGTGTTCAGAGTCTATGGGCCTCATGGCCTCTAGCAGTTAAATCATGTTACTTTCATTGGCTATTCAAAGGTATTCTCAAAGGTGTTCGACAAGTGGGAGAATGTTAGGAAAAAGAAGGTGTCTCAACCTTTGATTTTTCCAATTTTTTTTTTTTTTCTAAATATTGAAAGTTGCTAATTTTCTCACTTTGTTTTTGTGAGTTACAACTTGCAAGTTTCTATTCGAATGAGGAGCCAAGTTAGAAAGTTGTTTTTTATAGGTGGAGTTGTGCATAAAAGATTTTTCTATTTCCATGTTGAGTTTGCATGTGGAAAATGAGTTTTCAAAAAGCAATTTTTTTGGCAAGTGCAAATTTTGAAGATTGGCATGTGGTGACAATTTGGAAACTTACCGTGCGCATGTGTAGTCTTTTTGGTGCTTTCCATGTTGCATCTTTAGCCTTTGGTAGTTAATTTGGAAATTTGTATTTTATGTATTGTAAACTCTTATATATGGAGCACTTGTGTATTTTGGAAAAATGTATTGAAGTTGTATTGAGAAACTGTTATGCTGCCGAAATTACTCCAAAATTGTAACACTGATAAACTCCTATAGAAGCTTGCACTACAAGTGTATTGTAACTATTGTTTACAAATAATACATTGTTCATGCTTTTGGTGTGTGGGGTTTTTTTCCTGAGAGGGTTTTCCCCACGTATATTTGGTGTTGTATGGTTTTATTGTATCTTTGTTGTTGTTTATCTTTACATGTTATGTGCATCTTCTTTATTGTAATTGTTTAAGGGTTTGAAACTGTAAAAATTTGCACACTCTCCTCTAATAGATTAGTGTTGGAAGCTTTTTCGTGTACCTGGCTTCCTTTCACTTTCTGCATTCAAAACAATACTTGATGTGGATGTCCCACCTAAGATTTTCCTATGAATTTCCTCACTCAAAATTACACAAACAACATCATCAAATTTTAGTGTATTTGAACTAGAAACAAAGTTGCTAACCATCACTACCAAGCTATTCCAACTTTTAGGAAAATAACATAATATCAAGAGAGCTCTAAATTCTTCAAGAAAATTTACATTTACAAAAGTCAATTGACAAGCTACTATGTTAAACTCATTTAAATGATCAATAATTGATCCACCTACCATTTTCATATTAAATAAATGCTTGATAAGAAATACCTTATTCAAAGATGAAGAATTTTCATATAATTTTTCCAATGTTTGCATCAATTCTTCCATTATCTTCGCTTTTGAAATATTAAATGTCACCGATTGGGCCATGCATAATTGAATATTGCCAAGTGCCTTTTTGTCTAGAATATACCATTCCTCATCATCCATAGTTGATTTCTTTGATTTCCCTTGCAATGATCGCCATAAATCCTTTTGATAGAGATAATCCTCCATCTGCATCTTTCATAACTAATATTTTTCCCCATTGAATTTATCTACCTTCAATTTACCCTCATCTACCATTACTCCCACTCAAATGTGAGATGTTCTTACAAAGGATAATTTTATACAACCCACTTTAATACCACTTGTTAAGAATTGCAAGTAGAATTATATCAATTATATGTAAGATTAAAATGAATACATAGTGGAATTTAAAAACAAAAATAATTTACAGTGATAAGACAACACCAATTTTAACGTGGTTCACCCAAATGTTGGGCTACATCCACAAACTGGAGTCCAATTTTATTATTAATATTTCTAGCAAATGATATTATAATAGCTTGCAATTATTGTTGTAACTTTTAGCAATGAATTCAATCATTCACCATTACTTTGCTTTTACTCATGTAGTGCTACGTGCGCCTAAAGCAAAATCATGTGTTTTACACAATCACTGAACCGTGAATTGCAACTTTTCCATCACCATTCACATGCCCCTGCAACAATGAAAACTGATTTCCATGTGACTATTGGTATCCCACACATGCGCTATTGCTCCCATTCCAACTGTGGTTGTTGGTATTCTTCAACACGTAACAAAACTATTTATTTTTAAGTATTATTCTAACTAATTTGATTGTAACTTGAATATACTTTGGCAGCAAATTCCTTTAATAAAATATGGCCAATTTTTGTGCGGGGGTGCTGCCCCTAGGAGCCCCTGTTGGGGGCATTTCCCCTATACACCCACCGTGGGATCTACTCCTAGGCCCTTGCCGGGGGGATAATACCCGTGGACCCTGCAAGAGGGCTATGCCTCAATGCACTCCCCCATTAATTTATTTGGGGGGAAAACATGTTGATAAAAGTGGGGAAATTTGAACCTCTGAGTTTGATTGGGCTCCACAATACAACAACATTATGCTTGTATATATCTCCTAATATTCTCTATCATATTGAATTTATAAATTCACCAAATTAAATCTAGATTAAATTAAAATTTTTGTCTGGGACTGAAGATTCTACGAGAGACCATAAGTTGAAAAACAAGCTCATTAGTTTGAGACCAAGCAATTTTGACACTATTCAAGACTTCTTCAAAAAATCAAGAAATCATTAATATTACAACAAAAACTATGTAAAGAAAGATGAACAAATGATCCTCAACACTCTCTATGCTTGGTCCTAATTAGTCAATTTTTATTTATATATTTCATACTACAAAGTGTGTTCTTGGAACTCAATTTACCATGTCATCTCTCTCACTAGGGAGCATGATAAGCTCATCCATACGAGCACTTCCAAATCCTTGAAGTCACATGCTTTGGTGTTAAACCAAGATAGAAACGAACTAAAAGGAACAAGTAATAAGAATAAGAAATAAAAAAAGAGAAAAGAGAAAAAATATCAGAAACCAACTGCCTCAAAAGTAGCTAATCAAATGTCTTCTTCAAAAGGTGACAAGCCTAAGAAAGAAAAGTTCAAGTGTGTCTATTATAAAATACTACATAATAAGTTACACAAATATTTGAAGAAACATATAGATCACTTGACACACATTATGGAAAAGAATAATACCAGTGTTCCTACTTGTCAATCAAGAAAAGTTCACATGAGGGACCGTCTAACAAGGCAAAAGATAATAGTGGGAAAGGAAATGGAAAGGACCTCATAGAAATTACCTCATAATCATCCACCTAGGTTCTTGATTTGGGTGCTTCACACTGCATTGCTTCATCTAAGTATATGTTTATTTGGAGCATTATTTTATGCCTACTATTTTGATGAGTGATAACACTCATGTTGAGGTGTGTGGGAGAGGGTATGTTTGTGTGGGGGATGACACATTTCAAGGTGTTTTTGTGTGCTCCCATTATCATTTAATCTCCTATCAATTTATAAAATCACTCATATAGGTTCAAGCAAGTAATTTGAGTTCACTCTTGATTCAGTGGTTATATATGAGATACATAGTAGTTATATAGTTATAATGGGGAGAGTAGATCATCGATATTGAATCTATCTATTTTCTCTTTTTTTTCTTAATCCCCCTTTGAATAGTTTGCTCACTCATTTTGATAAGGTGAGTAAGTCATGACATAAGTGGTTTGGCCATCTCAACTATCATTACTTACAACTTAGTCAACAAAGAATGGTTATAGGGTTAGCTTTAGTCTTCTTTTTTAGTGATCTGTGCCAATATTGCATTCTTGGAAAGCATCCTAGAGAGAATTTTAACAAAGGGAAGGCATGGAGAACTTCATAAATAATAGATTTAGTACACAATGATTTGGTTGGTCTATTTACACCCCCTTTCTTTAGTAGAGCTAGATATGTCTTGGCATTCATTGATGACTTTTCCCAATATAATTGGGTAAATTATCTTAAATAAAATTCTAAGGTATTTGAGTATTTTTAGGAGTTCAAAAATATTTTAGAGAAATAGTAAGTGAAATCCATAAAAAATTTACACACTAATAATGGTGGTGAATATATCAACCATCATTTTAAGCAATTTTTCACTTCAAAGGCGATTGAATTATAACATCTAGTTCCATAAAGTCTTTAGAAAAATGATGTTCTAGAATGAAAGAACATGTCCTTGAAGGCAATGGTGAAATGTATGATTCACTCCAGATCTTGTGCACCATAGTATTGGGTGAAGGACTTTAATTGTGCTTGTTATATCTAGAAGCATTTCCTCATTGAGCCTTGAACATAGTCACTCCTTTTGAAGCTTGAAGTGGTTAGAAACCATTAGTTAAGCACTTTAGAGTTTTTGATTCTCCCAGATGGACCCAGATTCTTATAGAGAAATATAAGTCCATGGAATCATAGAGTAGGCCTTGTATATTTTTAGGGCATTCAAATGATTTAAAGAGTTATCGATTGCCCCACTTGACTACATAGGAGCTAGTCATTGAGAGGAGGGTTTGTTTTGAGGATCTAGCCCTTTAAGATCAATATCCTTCTTTAACATTGGATTCATTTGGATTTGTTGATGGATATTCATAGGATATAAATCCACTAGGTAGATTCTTGATGATGATGAGTCTCCTTGCTCCACTTTAGATGCAAAGAGTGATAATGATGATTCACCTCCTTCCTCACCTTTTCATTATTTGCTCCACTTTGGGCTTGCCAAATAATGTAGGTTGTAGGTGTTGGGTTGGGGATGTATCAAACACCAAGTAGACACATTCATAATTTCAAGGGTCTCCATGTATCTTCATTTTAATTACCTCTGATCCACAACCCTTTTGAGAGGATTCTAGGGACCATGCTTGGGATATTGTCCCCTTCCTAAGGGAAGGAAAGTAATTTGATGCAAGTGGATTTATCAAATAAAATTTATAATAGATAGGTTAGTCCATAAGTGCAAGGCATAGTTAGTTGCAAAGAGATTTTCCTAGGTTATTAGTGTTTATTACTCTAAGACCTGTACACCTATTGCCAAGATGAATTATATATGACTCACACTTGTTATCACTATTACACATTGATGGGAGGTTCATCAAATGGATGTGAAGAGTGATTTTTTCATATAGACCTTAAGGAGGATATATATATATATATAGAGCAACTGCAAGGTTTTTTCTAAGACTCTTTTTTACTTTATAGACTCATGAAATTACATATGACTTGAAAAAAGCTCCTCAAGGTTGGTATGCCAATATGGATTCCTTTCTTCTCATACTTGGGTTCTCTCATTTCCAATCAAATATAAATGTCAAAATTTTATAGAAAGATAATTTAATCCTTATAGTTATCTATGTTGATGACCTATAAATCATGGGAATTCGCCAACTAGAATTGCAATAGTGAAAACTACCCTACATGATAAGTTTTTTTATGATCAACTTGGGTTTGTTGCACTATTTTCTTAAGATTGATGTTACACCTTGCCTTTTAATTATAAATTAATTTTTACCTTATGTCAAATGGAATAATGAATTAAGTGATTATGAAAATTTGATACTTAAATGCTATGATGAATATAATGTGATATGATTTTTTGCATTTAAATGAATTATTGATAATTATGCAATGAAATGAAAATGAAGCATATGATACAACTAACTACTTGGTTATTTTTCTAAGTGAATTGCAAGTAAGATTTCACGATGTCCAAAGGGAGAGGGAGAATAGCACCCAGGAGAAAGGTATGGTTATGGGTTACTGGTATTGCTATATGAGTTTCCTTGCATCGTGTAGGTCAAGTTTTAGAGCCCAATGAATCAATGTGAGTTTTGAGTTGTCAGTTTTGTCTAATTGATAAGTTAAACCTAGATGTTAAATGATCCTGTTCTCCTCGTGTTAATTTGACCATCTCAAATTTATTGTGATATTTTATAAATGTCTTGTGTATAATGTATAAAGATATATATGTATGTATATGTACATGTTATTATGAGGAACATATATATACATACAAGTATACACATAGGAATATATATACATGTAAGCGATGATTATGCATCGATATTAATATACATATATTCATATGTATATATATTATAATGGAAACTAAGAAATACATATATGTATATATTATATGACGATATTCTATTTTTTATTTACAACATTTAAAGTTTAGTTCTAAGTGTTCTTGCGCAGCCATAAGCCATATTGGTCACGTAGCTTTAAGCCACAAAGGTGGCGACATTTGGTAATGTCTTTATATGATAGTAAACTACATTCCATCATGGCTTTTGGCTACATGAACTTTACTTTTATAACTGTTTTTAAAATGACTCTTTGCATGGTGTTGGCGGCACGTGAAGAGAACTGCACGTGAGAGTTTGGGAAGAAAATAACGAATTGTGGTACTTAGTCTATTCAAATCTTTTACACTTAGTACTCTCTTTTTAGATGGCTGCAATCTAGTTATAGGGTCTTGAAAGGTTATCTACCAAGCTTGAGGCACTTGAATTATAAGCGCAAAAGCTCAAATTGTTGTAGGAAGGTAAACCCTAAGCATTCTTGATTCTTTAATGTTTTTAATTGTGAACAAATTAGAAATATACTGTATTGCTTGACAAGGGTAGGTGAATTTACTATGAGGAATTTTTAAAAAGAAATGGCATTGAATGGTCTTTTGTGTCAGTCATATTTTATATTATTTCTTCAAACTATTAAGGATTGTAAGTCCTCATTCTGAAAGAGAAGGATGTATCTATATTTATAAAGAGAATAAAATATGATTTTATATAATTTTTAAAATAAGTGTAGTTTTGAAATTAAGCTATTCTACATTATGAATTAAAAGAGTAAAACTACATCTTAGAGATGAGATTATTTAAATCAGAGGGTTAAATATGTTGAAGCATATAAACTTACGCAAACCATATATATTATGAAATTAGTATAAGAACAAGTGTATAATTATATACACATGATATATTGTCAATTACTCTTGAGCCTAAGAAGGATTATTGGGTAAAGAATCTAGAGAATTTATGAATGTCC
>VDFB02133867.1:0-25820 GCA_007258455.2 Sequoia sempervirens | reverse complement strand
TCCCACTTAAGGGAAGGTCCTCTTTAACTCAAAATAAAATTAAGGGTAGGACAGCAATCGTTCCTCTTGTTTCAGGAAATATTACGTTCTTCTCTCTTCACAGAAAAGACACAGTAAATGTTACTAAAACTTGTTACAACAGCTATGCAGTGAAATTAAGAGAAAGGAAATAAAGTTTCCTGAAAGCGCAAAGACTTCCGTTATTTCCTCCGGGACGGGAAAACAATTCGATAAGCACAAAGTCTTAAAGAATGAAATCCTATCAACCTTTTTTAGAACGATTACTTTATAGAAATATACAAGATAAAACAGCTCAAAGACTGTAATTATAATGTATACTTTCAACTATTCTAAATGAGAAATACTATGAGCGTAAAGACTTATAATTCTTCTCTATTTCTAACACTAACTAAGAATTCAATTCTCAGATTTACAGCACAAAGACTGTAGATATTTAAATTGAATCTCTCTTCAGCAATCTTCAACAATTCTCAAGTAATCACAATATGATATTGATCTAAAATGACATAAGAACATTTGAGATGCAAAACAAGAATTCAGCTCAAAGTCTGAAATTCCAGCCTTTTGATATCACTTGAAAATTTACAATATTTCACTATAAAGCTCAAAGACTTTATGAGTATAAAATTCTGCAGAGTTTTCTTGCTTGCTAAAAAGATAAAAATTACAATAGACCCCTCAAGTATTTATAGGAGGAAGGTCTGGAGAAAAAGGTGGGAGGATCTCAACAAACTTGAGAAAATCTCTCAACCGATAACTAATTGCGATTGAATTATTCAAAATTACAATCCAAATTGTGATTTGTCTTGTAAGATTTCATATGTAATTACATTTTCGAAAATTGCAAGGAAAAGACACTTGCAATTGCAAAATTTGTTTTTACATATATATTGTCGAAAGTAAAATTACATAAAACAATCTAAAACTTAATTTATTTATTCCTATCTTTGAAAGATAAGAATTTGCTGATGATGGTCTTCAACTCGTTCGGATCTGGACCCAAAGTGTTCTTGGCCACTGCAACTGTCTTCAGAATTACATCAAAGTATCTAATAGTTGCCAATCTATGCTCTTCGTAAGAAGTTTGCATTTTCTCAAGGATTGTTTGATGATTGATAAGCTTTTGAATCGAATCCATAGAAAATTGCTCTGATTCCATTTGTTGACGAAGATTGGCTGCCATATCTGAAGTAACTGAATCAGCTTCAAGTAACTCATCTTCTTGATTCAAAACGGTACATGAGATCTTTTCAAAATTTGAAAGAATATCCTGCTGAACTTCGTCATTCATTTCTAAAGTGGCCTGGATATCTTTGATAAGATCTTGAATGACCAATGACCTATTTGTCATAAGTTCCTCAAATTCTATGTACTTTTCCCTATTTGGCAAAATCAAATTGCTGCATAGGATTAGTAAATCAACTTGATCTAACTCATGCCAGATTTTTAAATCTTTTTCAAGCGTTTCCAAACTTTGCTTGAAGGCTTCTAAAGTCTGATTCAGTTTTATCCTTGCTATCCTGACATTCTTGAAAACTTGCAACGTCTTCTCAATCATTGGAACACTTTGCTCAATTAGCTGAGTTATCCATGAATCAATTGCCTTAGCCTTTTGCGCAATTCTTTCTAACTGTCTAACTGATTCATTTGGAGGAGCTGTAGATAGAGAATCAACTGCTTCTGATGATCCTGTAATCCTCTGAATGACTGCAACCAGCTGAGCATTGTCTTCTTTGAGCTTTTCCTTTTTAGCTAAGAGTTCGTTATAGCTTTGTGTCAGAATTGTCACTGAACTCTGAGCATCCCGCATCATATTAGCGTGAGTCTGCTTACCCAATTCCACCCTCGTGAACCTGTAGTCAGATACCTGCATCTCTTCATGCGGTTTATCAACTAAGGGCTCTGCAATCTCAGCATATTTCATCCTGTTGCTGTCAACAAAAACCTGTGAGACTGTTTTGGCTTTCTTTGCAATCACTGGTTTTTGTTTCTTCAATTTTCGGAAATCAAAAATATCAGGAGACACTGCCTGTTTCTTTCTCTTAGGAGCAATTGAATTCAACCATGGAGGAAGATCCAAGGATGTCACATCTGAAATGGCAACTGCGGTCTCAGTAGAAATAGCCTCAGTTTGAGATACAACAGAAATTCTTGAAGGTGCCTCAGTTTGTATAGCAACAATGTTTTGCTCAGAAGACAAATTGCAACTAGGATTGGCCATGAAACAATCAAAGTTCGTGACGGACGTATCAATTTCTGGAAGAGTTGTTTCTGACATAGCTGAAAAGATTGGATTGATATCAAAAATACTCTTGAAATTACTAGGCAAGTTCATCATGGGAGCATTTGTTACAGATGAAGGCTGATTACAAGTCTCTTGTGTTGGAATAGAAGGAACAAAAACGGTAGAGAAGGAATCAACATCACTGTCGATAGGAGACAAAGGAGATATAGCTGATTCTGGTATTGGAGCCTCAATGTGAGGAATTATCTCACTTAGGATAGTGGAGGTCTCATGAACCTCGTCTTCTTCTTGCTGATCTAATACCTGAATCTGCATTTCATTGACTTCCTTACCCTTTAATGTTTCACTATCCAATGGTTGTTCAGGAGCTCTGCTTACTTTCAGCTTGATTCTGGTACTTGAAGAGGAAGCTCCTTCCTTAGATTGTTCCCTAATTTCTGATTTCAATCCTCTAGGGCCAGCTGGGTCATCTTCAGCTCTAACTCTGATTTTGATGGTCTTGACACCTATGCTTTTGAGCCAAAAATTGGTGTTCGCCAAGACTGATTGGAATCTATCAAAGATAGAGACGAATTCCCTCTGAGACCATTGAATCGCAGGAATGGGAGCATTAGCAACTCCCTGTTCTTCGTACTCAGGATCCAAAATCTGCTTATCATCAATTACTCCCTCTGGAATTAAAGTCAGATTCAGGTCAATGATTTGCTCCAAAGTTAGCCTGCAATAATCCATTTTGTATACATCCTTTTCTGTACGGAGGTCTGCCCAAATGTCTTCGATGCGGTGAACATGGGTGAAGACTCTTTTTATTTTATCCTTCATCCTCCTGTAATCAAAATCCACTCTAGCTTGGAATCTTTTCAATGTTATCTCCTGAAGTTCAGTTTCCATCGCTTTGGCTCTTGAAGAGGTTGTCAAAGAATACCTGCCAATTACCAATGGATTATGTGAAGAAATACCAATTCCAGATTTGTGTTGTGAAGCTTGACGTGAATGAACTGACATCAACTGCCTTCCTAGCTCCATCAAAATGATCTTATCAGTAGGATATCTCGGTAGCATATATGGCTGATCTTCAAAGCAGCCAACTCTCATATAAGTGAACGTTGGAAATTGAAGGAATAAGCAGCCATATTGATTTACCTTATTCCAAGCTGCATCTGACACTCTGTTATTTACCAACTCTTTGTCAAACAAACACATAAAATAACCAAAGAAGGCATCTTGTACCCTTCTATAATGCGCTCGACTTGGAATAAAAGTCAGCTGGTCATAATATTTCCATACAGGCACCAATGATCTGTCACCTTCAGGAGATAAGCCTGGAAAATGTCTCAAAGAAGCTGCTATGTAGACCAAATATGAATTCATATAGAAGGTCAGAGTGGTAGGAACCTGTGCAAGCTGTTCGCACAAACAGTCACTGATTATTTCTCCCCAGAAAATTGGATGTTGTGCTTTTCTAATGACAACCATGAACTTATACATCCAGCTTTCAAACATGTTAGAAACTTTCAACCCTGCAATTCTGCTCAAAAGAGTGATCATGTCATTAACTTCTTCTATAAAATCAGACCGATACAACTTGGGCATACGGGTCGCACAAGGTCGTGATTTTAGAAGCCATTTAGAGTTGATGTGTTTAATACAATCATTCTTTTTCTGCTCAAAATGTTTGTGAGCACTCTTTAATGAAATCTCTGAATAAGTGGTTGCATCAGGTACTCTGAAAACTCTATTGATTGTCTCAGCATCAAGTCTGATAACTACGTTGCCATCATCATCCTTAATTGTCCTGGATTGTCTATCAAAGCGTGCTGCACATGCAAGGACGAATTCTGGTTCAAGGGCAGCAACAGGAAAAGAAGCCACGAGATGGATATGACTTCTCAGCAACTTTTGCATATCAGAAGACGTAGATTTCTCAACCCTTTCAAGAAAATTAGACATATCAACATGCCCTATTTCTGTATCTTTGATCTCATCGATGTTTGAAACAACGTGAGATGGAGAGATCTCATTTTGATATTTGTCGAACTTATACTTCATCTTTTTGCCTGCTGGAGAAGTTGGTTCATCCGTCATTGAACAAGAATCTGCAAGACTGCGGTGAAAACCCCATAAGGTCAGCACATCATCAGCATCAACGTGAGTGGACATGGCGAATCTCAAACCCTAGAACAATGAAATGGACTTTGAAAGAAAAATGGAAGGTGAATGAAGATGAATTCGAAATGGATGAAATGGTGGAATGGAAAACGGCATTTTGTCTCTTTGAAACAGCAAGATAAAGAGATCTCAAAACTTGGATTTGAAATTTCGTCCAAAAAGGTCAACTTATGTGCTTTTTAAGGCAATTCGGGTTTTTGAGTGACTTGAACAATTTCGGAACTTTTTGACACTTTAGCAATTTTTGCTTTTTGCAATTTCGGGATTTTTCAGAGTTTTGACAATTTTCTCAAAGGCAATCGGGATTTTTGAGTGGTTTAACAATTTTTGAACTTTGCAATTTTAAAAATTGTTATTTTAAATACAAATCCCGAAATTGTATTTTTAGGCTAAAAATCCGAAATGAAAGACAAAGTGAAATTTTTTTATTTTGTGAAAGATAGTGATGGATATATGAAATGGCGAATGAATGAAATGAATGAGCATGATATATGAAATTTATTGCTGGAAAAGCAAATGATAAAAATACGTTTTTATCATAAAGCAAATTTTGGATGGAAATATGCACTATGTATGGAAGTGCGGAGATATGTGAAATGGAAGGCAAAATTCAGTAAGATGAAGGGGGCGTGTGAAATGGAATGTATATGGGAAAAACACATTTCTAAATGAGGGCGAATGGAGGTAATATAGAGATATATAAATGAAGATGGTGAATGAAATGGAGAAATAAATGGCAGTGAGAGTGAAAGGAATGTGCATAATAAAAACGCGTTTTTATGAAGGCGGATTTTCAGACAAAGAAAAACGCATTTTAGAAAGATAAACAATGAGAACTGAAACGCGTTTTTTTGTAAAACTATAATAAATGCTTCTAAATACACATAAACGCCATTGATAAAAGCGAAAAACAGAAGGAAAAACGCGTAAAAATAAAAAACGCGTTTAGAAACAGTGATAAAAAGTAAAAACGTGGTATGTAAAAGATAAAAACGCAAATATATGACAGTAAAACATTGAAAAGGAAGATAGAAAATGCGAATCATACCTGGAACAAGTTGTAATACGCGAAAATGCAGAAACAAAAACCCTAGACGCGTTGAAGAAGACAGAAAATGGCTATTTACTGGTTAAAATCCGATTTTGAAGCATCAAGGTCGACCAAATTTCCATGAAATGAGGAAATAAATGCCAAGAACAATTCAACCAGCTTGAATCTAGGAAAAATCGGACTTTTCTGAAGATTTGACAATGAAAAATAACATCAAAATGATGAATCGGGTTTTTTATGAGGTTTTTCATGCCTTTTTTTTACAAAATCGGGTTTTTAATGAACTTTAGCAATTTCACTTTAAACCAATTCGGACTTTTCAGATCAAAAAACAATTTTCACTTTTAACAAAAATGATCATTTGAAAAAATTCGAACTTTTTAAGCCATTTAAGCAAAATCGTGTTTTTAAAACACTTTAGCAATTTTGCTTTATTGACAAAATAAAATGACTTTAACAAAAATCGGGTTTTTTAGATAACTTAAGCAATTTCGGGTTTTTCAGACACTTTGGCAATTTTGCTTTGGAGTTTAAATTTCCCTATTTGCTGAGTTGCTCAGAAAACCCGAAATTGGCCAAAAAGACATTAAAAACAAGTCAGAAATCGACGAAAACGGAAACGTAAAGGGGAAAAAGAGTAGCCCAAAGGTTAATCAACTTGAAACAGAGATTTTCCACCCTTTGCACCTCGTAATGCGTGCCTTAGAGAAGAAAAATCTCAAGTTTTAAGAAAATTTTGATTGGTTACCCAAATTTTTAAACGAGTTAAAAATTTAGGATAACAGCTGGCTCCGACTGGGGAACTGCCTTCGAAAACGAAGGTAGTAGAACCCAGAATCTAGAAGTGCCTTAGGATTCATTGGGCTACGGAGTCACTAAATAAAACGCAAAAATAAAAGACTCAAAAGATTAAAAAGACTAAAAAATTTAAAAAGACTAAAAGCTAAAAGACTCAAATCTTATGTACAAAAAAACTAATCTAAAACTCTACTGAAAGTAGTGTTTTAGATGCTGCCCACTGTAAGGAAGTGGGAATGGAGTGCCATCTTGATACGCCAGCAAGAAACTATTCTCACCAATTGCTTGATGGATGATAAAAGGACCACGCCAAAGAGAATCAAATTTCCCATGCATTCCTTTTGGTTCCCTCCTCTTATCCCAAAGCAAGACGTGATCACCAACTTGAAAGACCTTCTGCTTTGCTTTTTTGTCGAAGAGAGCCTTAACTTGCTTCTGATGGTCGTTGATACGATCCACTACTTGTGATCTTTGCTCCTCCAATTGAGAGAGAAACATTATCCGCTTATCAAGAGAACTTTCAAATGTAGCATCTTCTACAGCTTTGATCAACTTGAGGGCTGGAAGTTCCAATGTGATAGGAATCTCTGCATTTACTCCATAGAGCAACTGAAATGGAGACATGCCAATGGCTCGCTTGGGTGTAATGCGATCAGCCCACAAAGCATCATATAACGCTTTATGCCATGATCTTTGATTCTCATCAACAAGCTTTCGGATGATAGTAATCAAATTTTTGTTACTCGATTCAGCTTGACCATTACCTTGCGGATAATAATCTGAAGAATGGGCCAATATTATACTATAATCAAAACAAAACTGAGTTACCTCATAAGATGAGAAGGAAGATGCATTATCTGTCACGATCTTATAAGGAACACCGAATCTTGATATGATGTTTTCTTTCAAAAATCTACACACTACCTCAGAAGTAGCATGTTTCACAGGAATAGCTTCGACCCACTTGGTGAAATAATCTGTTGCAGCAAGAACAAAGGTATGTCCAGCACTAGAATGTGGGTTAATGACGCCAATGAAGTCGATTCCCCACTGCCTGAAAGGCTCTTCTATCACAACTGGTTTTAATGGTTGCGCCATCATTTTTTGCTTACCAACAAATTGCTGACATTGTGTACATTTACGTACCCATTTATATGTGTCTTGGAAAAGCGTAGGCCAATAATACCTAGCCCTCAAGATCTTATGAGCAGTTACTGATGGAGAAAAATGACCACCACAAGCTAAATTGTGAAAAGATTCAAGTAATCTGTCTTGCTGTGCTTTATCAACACAACGCTGAAAATTACCATCAAGAGTTCTTTTATACAAACCATTATCCCAAAGAATATAATTTGCAGCCTTGAGTTTCAGATTTCTCTTTTCCTTGAAAGAGAGATGAGCTGGGCATTCACCATAAGTCAGAAAATAGGCGATATTAGAATACCACTCATCAGTAGTGCTGACAAACAACACCTTAGGAAGATCTTCATAAGACTCCTCTTCACTTTCTTCTGCACTGCTTTCAGCCATCAACTGACATAAACCTCTGCCACGAACAAGCTTGGTTGGTTTAATCTCTAAATCATACTCTTGGATTTTAGCCACCCAATTTCCTCTTTTTGTACCAAAATCTTGCTGTGTCAAAATGGATTTGACAGCTGTATCCGGAACTAACACTATCGTATGAGAATTAAGAATATAGAACCTGAAATACTTGACTGCCTTTACAACCGCAAAAGCATTCTTCTCAACTGTAGAATATTTGAGCTCATGAAGCTTTAATGGACAACTCATGAAGGCAATAGGAGATTCAATTCCTTCTGAATTTTGCTGCATCAAGATAGCAGACATGGTATGCTCAGAAGCATAACTGTACATAATGAAATCTTTAGAGTAATCCGGACTAACCAGCACTGGGGCGTGAGCAATTGCATTCTTAATTTCAGCAAAAGCAGTTTTACCTTCATCATTCCAACGGAAAACAGCTTTCCCCTTCATCATATCAATGATGTGACGTGTTTTCTCAGCAAAATCTGGGATAAATCTCCTCAAGAAATTCACTTTACCAAAGAAAGAGTGAACAGCTGTCTTACTAGACGGCAAAGGCAGATTTTGAATAGATCTTACCCTTTCGGGATCAATCTTGATTCCTTCATTTGATACAACATGTCCCAGAAGTTTACCCTCAGTAACCCCAAAGATAGACTTCTTAGGATTAAGAGAAACACCATGCTTGCGGCACCTTTCCAGCACATCTTGTAAATGAAATAAATGATTCTCACGATCTTTTGAGAAGACAGTGAGATCATCCAAATACACCACGATATACCTTCCTAAGATACCACGAAAAGCTAAATCCATTGCTCTTTGAAAGGTTGCTCCTGCATTTATTAATCCAAAAGGCATTCTGCGATATGCAAAAGTACCCCATGGGGTAGTAAAAGCAGTTTTATGTCTATCAGCTTCACTTACCTCAATCTGGTTGTAACCTGAAAATCCATCCAGCATAGACATCATTTGAGAACCTGTCACTGTCTGGAGCACTTGATCCATTATAGGCAAAGGATAATTATCCTTTAATGACTGCTGATTGAGATTACGAAAATCCACACAAATACGAATTTCTCCATTCTTCTTGCGTACTGGAACTATATTAGCTATCCAAGTTGAATGATGAATGGGAAAAATAATTTGTGCATCTAGCATCTTCTGGATTTCTGAATAGATAGTGCCAGAAATTTTGGGATTATACTGGCGTTGCTTTTGTTTGAAAGGGGATGCATCGCTCTTCAAAGGGATTTCATGCTGAACTTGTCCTGACTGAAAAGATTTCAGATCATCATATGAATAAGCCAGCACATCTCTGTACTGCTGCAATAACTGAATAATCTGATTTCTCTCCTCTGGAGTGCAACTATTACCAATGTTAACCATTTTAGGATCTTCTTCAGATCCAATATTGTACTTGTCATACCCTATAGAAGAATCTGAATTCACTTGTTGCTGCTTTTTGATATATCGGTCATGCTTGTCAAAAAGCTTTTCCAGAGATACTAGTCCCTTAGGAATTTTATTCCCTTTTAGCTGCAAAATCTCTCCATCAGATTCGGACCAAGTATCTGACATAGAATCTGAAGAAGAAGAAGAATTGCTACCTTCAAAATACAGGTTATTAAAACCATCATCAACTTGTAAAAAGTTAATAATCTGTTTATCATCATTGAAAATCTGCCAATGATCCCAGTTATCTGGAACACTAGGCCTGCAGATTATTTCAACAATATACTTATCTTGATTAAAATCAAGGTGAGGAATAAGGAGAGTTGCTGAAACAGCAAGAGAATCTGCTCTATCATTGAATTCTCTCGGAACAACTGAGATACTGAAAGCATCAAAATCTTGAATATTCTCCCATACCAAATTACGGTAATGTCGGAGTCTATCATTCCTTGTCTGATAAATATTCCTTACTTGACAAATTATCAACTCCGCATCTCCTTGAGCGTGCAAATTTTTAATTCCTCTCTGAAGCGCAACACTCATACCTAGTAAGAGGGCTTCATACTCTGCAGTGTTATTAGTATTTGCAAACTGCAATTTAAAAGAATATGGAAAGATTTGACCTTTCGGAGAAATCAGAACCACACCAGCTCCGGATCCATTAGTAGCACAACTGCCATCAAACTCGAGAATCCAAACATCATTAGAATCATCATTAATATAAAGACTGCTGGATTCTCCTACTTCAAAAGTAGAAGAAAGAGTGTTCTCATCTTCCATGGGAGAAGACTGATTTTCTTCATCTTGAGGAAGAAGTTCAACATCTTTTTCTGTAGTAGAAGATTCAGCATCCTCTATCATACGATCAAGGGGATATTCAGCTAGCGTTGAATCTTCTCCATTATTAGAACTTCCTTCATTTGCTGAAAGAGTTGAAGAATCAACAGAACACCAATCTTCAGCAAACTCAGAAATCTCATCAATATGAAGATAGTAGTTTCCAAAACCAGCTGATTCAAAAAGAATCTGAGCATGAGGATCATCAGATTTCTCCACTGTAAACTTGGTTTCTCTTTCAGGAACAAGTTTCTGCACAACACCTTTCACAGGAATTCTGGCCTCTGTCATATCCATGTTCAGCTCGCCTCCTACATCTTTACAGAAATTGCGTCCAAGGAGCATTCCATAAGAAGCTGGGACGTCCGCAACAAGAACAGTCATCTTTATCTTTTTCTCAGGAAAGGCTGCAAAGGCGAATTGTGCATCTTTGATTTGCCCAACGAGAGGCACTTGTTTGTTATCCATAGAATAACAATTACCAAAAGTTTTGGTAAGAGTTAATCCAAGGCAATCAGCAACCTTGATTGGCATGACATTATCCGAAGCACCAGAATCTATAATACAGTTACTCAATTTGAAACCATTAATGAGCAAGGAAATATAGAAAGGATCTATCTTTCCTGGAACTGAGGATGGGATAATAACCAAATTATTGGGCAGATTCTTGGGTTCTTGGACAATAGGGCTATTTAAAACAGGACGAGTCTCACTACTTTTAACAAATTTAACCAATCTTTCAAGCTGATCAGGATTGGCTTGAAGATACTCAACCTCAGACATCTGAATCTTAGTCTTTCTAGCATGGTCAACAATATCAAAAGCTTGGAAAGAATTTGCAAGAGATGTAGATGATATACTCTCAACTTGTACTTTAGGATTAGATACATTAGTCTTGGGTTCACTAGAAAGAACAGAAGGAGAATTGCTTACTTGATTTTTTGAAGAATCCTTAGTCAAGGTAGGCAATGGCATTCCCTTCTTAGCAATGGTCACCGGCAACTGAACGTTGTTTTTCACCTTTGCTTCTTCATCCTTTTGAGCCAACCGAGTCTGGGATCTTGTGATAACAGCATATGCTTGACTCTCAACATTTTCATTTTCAGCTGAATCATCATAATGCATGTATCGTATAGTGAGGCCCTGCCTCAGGAACAGTGGTTAGCCTATTATTACGGTTCCCATAGGCTAACGGGAGGATTAGGGAATCTTTTAGAGGGGTTTGAAGACTTGTCCTTGTTACTTACTATTTTTAGTAAATGACATTTCGGGTCAGTGATGGCACACTTGCAGTTGATCTTGGTCATGGGACACTCTCGAGGGGTCATTTGGCTATTTGGGCCAGGAGTTATGGAATTATTAAGTCACATTATTTAATAATATTTTATTATTAAGTGATTTAGTGAATTAATGGTATAAAGTGAAAGTGGCTTTATTAAAAGAATATCTTAAGTCACTTTATAAAGTATTTAAGTGAAATAAGTCACTCTATGAAATATTTAAGTGAAATAAGTCACTTTATAAAGTATTTAAGTGAAATATGTCACTTTATAAAATATTTAAGTGAAAAAAGTCACTTTATGAAGCTTTAAGTGAAAAGTCACTTTGGCAAATTTTTTAATATTAAATTATAAGAGCTATTGAAAAGTGGCATGATTTTCAAGAGGAGATTTGTTTTGACTTGTCAAAGGCTGAAATATATAAAAGTAGCATACTTCTCCATAAGGCAAGGGTTTGGCTCATAATTCATCATTGAAGAATATTATATCATTTTGGAGCTTCTGCTGCAAGTTTTGAAGTTTCATGCTGATTGAGGATGGATACCCTCTCTTGGAACAGGTTTTGTAGGCATGCAAGAATGTCCAAGGTTCCTTCATGATTGGTCTCATTCAGGGATCAACATTTGAGCATTAATATGGAGTTTTGCTTTGAAGAATAAATCAAGTCTTGTGATTATCTTTGCAGATCTGAAACAAGGGTTTGTAGATTTTAGTAGTTGCAGATTACCAATAATAAACCAGCACCATTGGAGTTGAAGATTTCATCTTCCAAGGCACATGGGTCTCCTACTTCAAGTCGTACCTTCTCTTTTGCTTCCTATGGCTTAGGCGTCACTTCTTGCATTGTTTATCAGGCTTTAGACCAGCTTTCAGCCTTTCCCAGATTTGGCACATGGGAGTTGCAAGTACAGCGTACCTTCTTGGGAGGCATGTTTCTTCCAGTTAGCAGATCGCCTCTTTTTGTGGCTGTTTGTGGCTTTTAAATTGGGCATCCAGGTTGAAGGAGTACTTGCAAATTGATTACCAACTGGAAAACCTTCAAATTGGTGATTGGCGTCTTGAATGGAGTGCAATTAAGGCTGCTGTAATAAAAATCAGACTCATGAAATTCTTTACCAGCAAATGGGTATGCCCTATTTGTGTTTACAATCAAATATAATCAACTGGGTTTCAATCATTTCAAGCATTCCTTTCCTTTATTTGTGTATTTCAATTATTTTCATTTCCGGCATGAAAACACTCAAAAACAAATAAACAGAAAAACACACAGAAAATCAGAAAGTCAAATTCAAACACCACAGGGGTTGTTTCAACATCCCCCCTTAAGCATAGCTTCGGAGAATGAAAAGATGATGGGCCCTGAAAAATGAGGCCATGTTAGGTACCCATGTACATATAAAATCCCCCCCAAAGAAGAAGAAGCCCCTTAGAACAAGGAAGTATGCACCCCCCATAATAGAAAGAAAAATGAAGTGGAAGGACAAAGAAGTCCCCCCCAAAGAGATCCAATGGTAGATGCTCAAAACTAGATGTAGAAGATGGTCCACAATCGTCGAACAACATTCCTCCCCTTAGGAAGAAACAAAACCAATGGCATATGCAAGTTATCTCCCCATTCCTGAAAGGAATATATAGGAAGGAAACTCAAAATGTATGAAGTCTCTGAACTCAACTCAATTGTCTCCATGTTGATGCTAAATGTTGTCACAATCAAATTAGGTGTTCTAGGCCACACTACTGAAAACGAAATCTTAGAATCTCCTAGAGATTGATGTAGAACACAATCCAAAGACTCAAGTATCTCCTTTGAAGATGTCTCCTCCAAATGTTGATCTGAAGTATCTACACTCATGTCAAATTGTAATGAATGATCCTGTAGAGAATGAACAAGGAGGTCAGAGTGTTCCCTCACAACAATTGAAGAAAAATCAACTCCATCAAAGAGAAGATGAATACAATCAATAGTGTCTCCAAAATATGCAATGTGTCTCCATAAATAATTCTGGAATACCTGTCAAGAGATCATCTCAGAAAGCTGAATTTGAAAGACAATGTATGTCCTGTTGCAAAGAACCAATGGAAGTTCTTAAAGAAGCAATAGTGAACTCTGAAGTAGCAATAGTAGATGGAGGAGATGGAATACAAGGTTCAAGAACTAGATAACTTGTGAGAATACCCAAGTTCAAGCAACAAAAATTCTCCTCAAAATCAAAGTACACACTAGACGTGTGATCATCATCCAAAGGATCAAAGCCATCATCAAGAACAAAATATGAAAAGGTGTACAACCGAGATGCATGATCAACCATCCTATTAGCAATAATCTCTCTTCTCTCCAAATCTCTAATAATAATTGAATCAAGAGTGAATTCCATAGTCTTCCTTGCTCCACCGTGAGTAATCTAATAGATGGAAAGAAGATTATTGGACAAATGATGTACACACAATACATCATTGAAAGTGTCATCCTTGATATCAACAGATCAATTCCTAATTACATTCATATATGTATTGTTACCCATAAAAATAGGTGGCATAACGCAAGGCTCAAAAGAAGAGAACATGGACTATGAAGAAGCCATATGATGAGAAGCTCCTAAATCTAGAAGCCATCTCCCTAATCCAAGACCTGTAGAAGCACAAAGAGTTTTTCCTTTATGTTTTTTTGCATGGCCTTTTTCCTTTTGCTTAATAGATTCTTGGTTTGATGAAGATGGAGATTTAGTGACCCCTTTATTGCTTATCTCAAGATGTGTAAGGTGGTCAATTTGTTTCTTCATAAATTTATGTTCATCATGGCCAAGTTTCTTACATTAAGAACATTTATCCTTCTCCTTCTTCTATTTTCCTTGATTTGAAGAAGTTCTAGTGTCCACATTAGAAGCAGACAAAGATACATTTGAATCATTCTCTCCTTGGTTCTTTTGTTTCTTATTTTGTTTGCCAATATCTTTATGATCTTTAGTGCCTTGATTTGCAACCAAGGCATGAGACTTAGAAGATTTGATAGTGCCCATTTGAACCAACTTGTAATGTCCCTTCGGTGACATCTCGAGAGGACAGATTGGCCTATCACACGACCCTCGAGGGCTGATTGATTGGATAGAGGGTCACGAGCTTGGCTCAGCCTTAGCAGGATTGGATGAGGTCGGCCTCCGACGGAGGCTTTTGCACTGTTATTTTTAGCGAGTTCGGCGAGGATGTGAGACCCCATATTTTTAGTATAGCTTTGGCGGCATCAGGATCACTTGAGTTCGGCCATCGTGAACAGGAAACGGATAAGTAACGGGAGAATTATTAATATTTAATTACATTGATTAAATATTAATTAATTAATGTTTATAATATAAAGTTATAATTTTAATTAATTATGACTTTAAGTGATTTGCCTTGAGGGGTGCGCCATCATTAAAGGGGGCCAGTTGACGTTTGATTTATATTAAAATATTCAGCAGGAGACTATTGAAATATTAAAAGATTAAAATATGAATATTTCATTAAAACCCTATTCTTGAGGAAATCGCACTTTTCAGCTTATTAGTGGATTTGCCTTGGTTTCTGAGCCATTATGTGATTATTGGATTTTGAGAACTGATCAAATTGATCTGAGCACAGACTTTAGGGTTTGAACTCGACTTCCTTGGGGAACGAGCCATCTCCAGTGGAAAGCAATTCAGAGAGTGTGAAATATCACTTGATCTATTGCCAGCAGAGGTTTTCTCACACAGAGGAAATCACAGATCTTCAGAGAAATTGATATCTTCAGAGTTTTATTCAGTTGTTTGCATTCAGAGCATCTCATTCATTTAGGCGTCCATTCTCAGAAGATACAGAGGGTTTAGAAAGCGGCATATGTTATTTACTTTATGATTCATGCTGGAGCCGTACTTACCAGGCCGTACCATCAGATTTCTGGCCGTACTGTCCAGTCTTGAGGCGTCTTTGGTTTGGAAGGAGAAACGCCTCTTTCCTTGACTTCCCACATTCTCCAGTACAGGCGCAGGCTATTTGGGCATCATCAGAGGTTATCATTCAGAGGGAGAAGATCATCATTTACCTCAGCCGTACATTTCTGTACTTCTGTTGCAGCAATTTCCAGGTTTTTAAAATATTGAAAATTCTTAATTTTATTCATTGCATGCATCTGGGTCTCATTGTAATCAGTAGAGAAGTTTGAATAAAGATACTGGCGTCCATTTTCAATCCATTTCAGAGTCATTTAATTTTTGTAGAATTTATTTCAATTTATTGCAAAAATCGTACCTTTCATTTATTGCATCAAAAACACAAATTTGCAAAACCAAAACCTCAAAAAAACCTAAAAATCGGTCAGGAAGCATTGGGGAAACTAGGGTTTTCTACACAACTTGTAATGTTATTTTGTGATAACATTAGCAAACACATCAAAATAAGGCATCGTCTAGGAGGCTCCTAAGGCGCTTATAGTGGCATAGAATGTAGAAACAAAGACTGAATAGTTTGGACCAAGTTTAAAGAGAATACTTAAAATCAATTATCTATCATTTTTCTCAATTCCACATTGTTTCAATTGCAATCTTATGGCCTTTAGTTCGGTGAAGAAGTCTTGTATTGTATCAAAACTTGAAGGGCTTAAACCTATTAGCTCATTCTCCAATCGATGACCTCTTAATTCATCTTATGTAGCAAGGAGGTTTTCCAATGGTGTCCAAACTTCATTTGGTGAAGACAAAGACTCGACATGAAAGAGAAGATCTAGAGATATAGACATACTAAAATAATTTAATATATTCATGATTGTGTTTACAGATGGAGACAAAGGCTCCTTATAAAGGAAAAACAAGATGATGTTTCTAAAACGAAACAATCGTTAACTCAAAGCTAAAAAAACATAAATATGCTTAAAATAAACTAAAGCTAAAGCAATTACTAAAAAACAACTAAGTTGCCTAATAACACTAAGATGACCATTAATATTACATTTATTATTTTAATACATACACAAGGTTCCAAATGCTTCATCACACTTATTAAACCATTTTGGCTTTTGTATATCAATAGTTGGTTCAGTTTCTAGTACCATTGTTACCCTATGAAATCCACACTTTTTCAATTAGAGGGACATTTTACTTCTCCAATAAAAATAGTTGTAAGGTGTTAGCATAGGAATTTTTACTTGATCCATTTTAAGCAAAAAAGAAGATTGTGAGTGCACGAAAAGAGAATGTAAAGTGCAAAAGAGACACCAAGGGACAACCCCCCTTTCCACTAGTCTCATAAATCACCCCCAATGACATTACAATGTTGGCACTTTATGATTAGTGCGATTACAAAGCTTTAACCAAATTACAATGCTTACTAGGCCCACAATGGCCAAAAATGGAACTTTTTATACAAAATTAATCTGATACAAAATCTTGAAAAAACAGCCTATGTGTAGTGCTTTTCAATATCTTTGAAATGCCTATTTGATTTCAAAAAGCAGAGCTTCAAGCGGAAAGTTAAGGCCAGTTGAAGAAAAATGCAACAAACAATTTGAACCTACAATATCTGACACAAAATGGCAAAATTTCTTTTCAAAACCTCCATGGATGGAAAGTGTTCATCTTTAGATTTCTGTCAACTATCTGTTAGCCAAAATCCAATAAAAGAGGCAAAAATTATGCAAGTTTGAACAAAGGCCCAATTTGGCCTATAGGGAGGGCCTTGTGGCTCTCAAACGGCACCACCAGTGGAGCTGTGTCTCTAGCTAGGTGCGGGTAGTGCTCTAGGTGGGCATGGATGGAGAGCTCTAGTGGCCATGTAAATGGCATCATAGTTACCACGAAGTAGGTCGTTGTAGAAACCCCTATTCTCCCTGTTTCTGAAACTGCTTGTTTTTGCTTGTTTTTGAGTATTTTGATTTTTTTGTGTTTTTGCATAAAGAGGTAAAAATGCGATTTTTGAAGGAAATGGCTTACAAAATTTAAATAAAATATTACAATACTAATAATGATAGAATCTACTGAATATATTGATGCCAGAACGTTTATTGATCCTCTAGATTGATTACATTTAAGATCGAATAACATGCAAGGTAAAAAGCAACGACATTTATGTTGAAAACCTGATCATTGCAGCCACCATTGATGATGAAGATTTGAATACAGCAGCCATCAGACAAGCTTTCTCCAATCTCATGAATGATGCAGATCACTCCAAAGATAAATGCGTCCCACTTTATGAAAAGAGAAGACCCAGAATCAAGGCGTCCAAACTAAGAGAAGAAGTACGGCCCACATGCTGGTTGGTACGGCCTCAAAACAGCAGCAATAAGAATTCCGTACACTTTGAAATCAATGCCAGACATCAAACATCCAATCGCTCAAAGAAACTCTGTCTCTGGATATTTATTAAATCAAACCCTAACTGATAACTTCTCAATATGCTCTGTAATAACTTCTGGATGAAGCTATTTCTCTGACAGGCTGTCATGTCCCCTCCTCAGTGACATCTCTCGGAGCACAGGATTAGCCTATTATACAACCCTCGTAGGCTGATAGACTAGATAGAGGGTCACGTTGGAGCTTGGCTCAGCTTCGGTTGGCAGAGTTTGATCAGTTGGCTTTCGTTTGGGCTCGATCGGACATTTCTTTCAGAAGTTGCTATTTTTAGCAGTTCTTGGCAGTCAGCATGGGACCCCTGCTATTTTTAGTAGTATGGATTGTTGGTGTTCAGAATCACTTCAGTGTTCGTTAGCTTCAGACGGATCAGGCTTCGGATGAGTAATGAGAGAGAAATTAATATTTAATTGAATTAATTAAATATTAATTGTTTGGAGATTATAATATAAAGTTATAATATTTAATTATAACTTAAGTGATTTTTATTAAGGGGTCGCCCATCATCAGAAAAGGGGCCAAATTGGCGATTATATTTAATTGTAAAAATTGCATTTGAGACTATGGAAATATTAAAAGAAATAAGAAGTCGAATTTTTAATAATCCCTATTATTGTGGAATTCGCACTTCTCAAGGATATTATGCAATTGCATTGGAAATCGAGCCATTATGTGATTATTGATTTTGGAAATTGATCAAATTTGGTCTGAGCAAGAAGCTTTAGAGTTTCAGTCTTGAATTCTCTGGGGAACGAGCCATCTCCATTGAAAGCAGTTCAGAGGGTGTGAGATATCACCTGATTTATTGCCAGTTAGAGATTTCTTCATCCAGGAGAAATCACAGAGCTTCAGAGATTAATTATCTTCAGAGGTTTCATCAGTGTTTGCATCCAGAGAACATATCTCAATCAAGGCGCACCATATTTCAGAGTCTGGACATTGATATCAAGGAGCCGTACAATTTGCATTTATTGCTGCTGCAGCCGTACCATTCTGACAGGCCGTACTTGCATCAAAAAGACGTGCTTTCATCTGGGTTAAGACGCCTCTCTTTTGGGCTTGCAGTCTTCATCCAACCTGGCGCCTAGGAGTCTGGATCAGTTTGCAATCATTATTCAGAGGGAGAAGAGATCTTTATTGCAGCCGTACTACCATCATATCAGATCAGCTTGCTGCGTTTTTACCAGGTTCTCAATAAATAATCATTGCTTTTCTATTTGCATGTATTTGGGTATTTATTGTAATCATTCCGGAAGAGTAATAAATGTACTGGCATCCGTATTTCATCGTTTCTAGAGTTAGATAATTTTTATTGAATTTATTTCAAGTATTTGCAAAAATCGCAATTTCCTTGTATTGCACAAAAACCACCGAAAACAGTCAAAAAACCAAAACTTTCAGAAAAATCATAAAAACAGTCAGATACAGAGAAAACGGGGAAACTAGGGTTTCTACACAGGCAATAAATCAGCTGATATTTCACAGCCTCTGAACTGCAAACACTGAAGATGGCTCGTTCTCCAATGCAGAATGAAAACTGGAACCCTAGGCTCTGTTCTCTGAAGAAGCACTTGGAAAAAATTCGATTTCATAACATAATGCTACTTCTTCACAATGAAAATCCTTATATTCTCAAGAAGGTCGACTTTTCTCAAAAAAAAAAAAAAATCATTTAAATAAAGTTCGAATTCTTCTTTTAATAATTCCATAGTTGGACGCCTCTTTTTAATTAAAAAGATTAATTAAAAATGGTCCCCTTCTTAATGATGGTCGACCCCTTAAATTAATCACTTAAGTCATAATATTAAAAAATATTATAACTTTATAATATAAGCTTCAAAATAATTAATATTTGTTTTGACAGATAAATATTAATATCTTCCTCAAAATAAGTTCGATTAACGAACCGTCTGAAGCCGGAGGATAAGTGATTGAATCTGCATACGACTAGACCATACTGCTAAAAATAGCAGGGGTGCTCCACTGAGTGACTTCACTTACTAAAAATAGTAAGTCAAGCAAATGATGTCCGAATGACCCTGAACGAAAGCCAAACTGGTAGATTCTGACAACTGAAGCCAAGCCAAGCTCCAACAAGACCCTCTATCCATCCTATCAGCCTACGAGGGTCACATAATAGGCTAATCTTAAGCACTAAGAGATGTCAACTAGAAGGGGACATTACAGTCGTGGTATATTTTTAACCACTATGGTTATGTTGTTTACCGCTAGCAGTTTAGCTGCTTAGTAGCTAGCAGAGGCCGCAAGCGGCTTTAGTTGCTTTATGGGCAGCCTTTGGCTGTGGGTTTAAAGCCCCTTCATCAGTGTTGCTAGGTGCTTAAGTAGTTTATATATATATTTGCTAGGTGCTTAAGCAGTTTATATATATATACATACATTTCGACCCTCGGTCGTTTTGCTGCAACTAGGGGGCCATATGGCCTCCTAGACAACAACAAAATTCCTCGATGAATCCCAACATCGAATATAGGCGAATTTTATATCAAAATTCATCTCCTTGGCCTTTTGAGTGCAATGGAAAGGTCCATTTGGGCCAAAAATTCTCCAATAAAAAGTTGTCTACCAAATCTAAGCGTCAAGCTCTTGTTTGTTGTGTCATATGGTGGCCAAATTGAGTGAAACAAAATCCAAATCTAACTTTCTCGAGCCTCTCGAATGCAATGAAACAGTCAAAAATTCTACTACTAGAACCAGAATAGCTGCAATCACCAAATCTCACCAAAAACACACATGCAAATATAAGATTAATAGATCATAATTCATTTTCAATTCCCCAATCTTCTTTTAGCAGTGGGAGTTTTCCTTTGGCCTATGGTTGACCTTTTGAACGATGGATTCTCAGCTGTGGCTTCAAGAAGCGATAGCTTTATCTTCTAGACTGTGCAATCCTATTCAAATTTTTCAGATTTATGTGACTTGAACACTAGTGGCTTCTTAAACCTCCTTTGCATTGATAAAACCAACGATCTATTCCCGCAATCTTCCTTATTCCCTTATTGGTGGCTTCCTCACGGCTACGGCCTTGCTGGGTGGCTTCTTCATTAAACAACGATCTCCTACAATAAAAACAACAATCCTATGAATGACAGGTAACTTTACTTACATCAGCTCCTTTCTCCTGCAATTTGCTACATTCCTTAGTGGTGGCTCTCATTCTATTGATCGGCAGATTTATTTTCTGTGACTACACAAAATTTGCATCTGCTTCTTATGGGTGGCTTCTTACACTTAGGTGATTCCTACAGCCATCTCCTCTTTGATTTAGATCAGCTTTTCTCATTCAGGTCTGCGATTATTTTTCCTTTTTGACAGCGGCTTAAATCTTCATTCGACATCTCCTTACTATGAGCTTCATTATCTTCCGTGAATTCCTTTTTGGTGGGCAATGGCAACAAACAATAATCTCGATTTCTCTTCACCTGGCTCTGATACCACTATGATGCTGGTGGATGGAGATAAACACCAACTTAGAGAAATAATCAATCACACAATATTGAGAAACACAAACATAGGATCCTCCGCAAATACTTTTCTATTAAACTTGATAAAAAACTGTTTACAAACCCATAGCTCTTGAATGCTACAACATTCTCATGATTACTCAATCATACAAATATCTTGATCAGCTAAAACATCATGATACCTTGATCAGCTAAACACCTAATAACGAAACCATTACAAATGCCTCAATATATAGAGGTCTTAGAGAGATACAATGTACATTCTAGAACTTAGGCCAACTTGCCACATTAGATAAATCACTTGATAAATATTTAATGCTTTTTCATCTTTATCCTTATTTTGTTTTCCTCATTTAATTTTTCCTTTCTCATTTAATGATTGGTGGTCATTGGGGTGGGAGAAATTACAATACTCCAACAACAAAGAGTATTTCAATTACTGTTTTTGCAGCAGTAGTCGCATCTTGAAAGCATTGAAATTGCTGGTAGAGGCTGGCGTGACTTAATTTCGACCCCTCGAGTCCAGGAAGAGATAGCCGAAGAAGAGAAAAGCCTTGGGTAAGGCCATAAATGAGAGATGCATTGATGCAAGTGGTTGGAATAGATCTATTTGTGAGTGAAGGTTGATTTCCATCGATTGCTATTTCAACCCGACCCATTGACTAATCATTAGTCATTCAGTCAGGAGAGATGTGATGGTTGGAATGAGGGATCAACAAATCAATAAATTGCTCGAATTTGCCGTTAATAAGTATAAACTATCAAATAGATAAATTATTAAAAATCTAAGTTTGCGTTCGGACTCAACACATACATAGTATTAAAATATTATTATTTATAAAAAACCTATTTAATATGTAATATTCTTTTTTTGGTTGGTGAACTATGGACATTGGGTTCACAACAATAACAAATTTGCATCAACCCATAGATGAGAGTGCTATAGTATTTGCACGTTTCTTCAAAGTTTTTCCCTTTCTTTGAAGACCTTAAAGTCATTTGATGCTTGGATTTTGATGGAGGGGATTTCTTCTTTTTCACTTTTGTCCATTCTTGTTTTGTTTGAGGAAAGGATACAAGGTCATTACTATTTTTTCCTCTTGGACAATCTTCATTGCTAATAGCTATCGAAGTCACTTGTGGCTTTAGCAGATACTCAGAATTTGTAGATTTTGTTACTCATTTCTCCAGCAACATAAAAGAGATCATAGAGTTAACAAAATATGTACTATCTGCTTCTATAACCCCAATAGTTGGATCATGGGGGGGCAAGTGAAGGGGATGAACCAAACTTTGAATTGTAATTTGAAGAAGCATGGGGAGAAGCCAAATCATTTTGGGTGTTGGGTGGAATGATATAGTTTTGGGACTCAACCCCAATCCACTAGGTGGGCTTACCATTTGTAGCATGAATACCCCTCACATGAGCTTGCAGATTTTTAATGTTGAAGGTGGGTAATAGATGCTAGAGGTAACCGGTAGATTATGAAAAAATTGCTTTCAGGTGTAGAAAGACTTTGGATAGATCCATTTCAACAAATAAGCGTGCACAAGTGGAACTTTGATAATTGTTTGTTTCTTTTGAAATGCAATGATACTTACCTAAGCCATTACCTATGGCCCATAAACACTCTAATTCCTAGAATTGCAAGGGGAGATAAGGTAGTTGCACCCAAAAATAAGTTGAAGAGAAGGTCTTAGCTTGTGGATCAAAAGAAGGGAACTAGGGTTTCATGCAAAAGGAATCTCCTTGGAAAATCCAGGGACCATTTTTGTGTACCAACTCCTTATCTTCAACAAAATCAAAATCAAGAATAAAGAACCCCTTGGCATAGAAGTATATGCAAATTTATTCCTCCATGTATTCTTTCCAATTTTCAGAGATCCAAGAGTGAAGGTTGCATAGCTTCGACCATGTTTTTGTGAATCTACAAATGAGGGCATGATTCAATAAATAGACCTCCCTATAGTAGACAAATACATCCAAACAAATTTCAGGCACAATAGCAGATCAACGAATAGGATGAGGGGAGCCCTAATGAGTAGAAGTGCCAGAATTAGAGGGAGAGACCATTGAAGGAGAGATGGGCAATTGAGATTGCTTGCAACCATAAATGAAAACCTTATCGCCACTACTCAAAACCTCCTACAAGTTTAGCAAGCATTCAACCGACCTTTGCCAAGCCAAATCCACCACGCATCGTAGATTAGGGTCTGGGAGTCGCATAGCAAGCATTTCAAAGGAGTGAAAAGGGCAGAGTTGTACAAAAAGAAGATAATATAATCTAGTTTCAAAAATAAATTATTTTTTTTATTCAAGGGCTAAACGCTTTTGAACAGGAGCTATGAACCGGAATACAACCATTCAACAATACCACCCCAATGGGGTTTGAACCTTGGTGGTAAGAACAACAATGCTACCATTAAACCATCACACCATGCCAATACCAGCAGTTTCAAAAATAAATTATTATTATAATTTAACATTTAATATTTTTATTAATAATATAATGTATTGAGTATACTATTATTTATATAATTGATTAAAATTAAATTGAATGAGAAAATACTATATTTAATATTATTAATTTATTAAATATAACTACATATAGAATATATAGTTTATATATAGTATTAAAATAAAATATAATTATATATGATATTTTGAATTGCAATATATTATATAATTTAATAAATTTATTAAATATTATGTAATTTTAAATTTATTTTGAATATTTTATTTGTAATTTTGTATGAATAAATTAAATACAATATAATATATACTATATTATTAAATAATAAAATATAATTATTTATATGGATATATAGTCTAAATTAATATATAATATTTATATATTATATTCATTTTTTTTGCACAAACATATTCAAAATGTATTCAACGATCTAAAAAAATCTATTGTATCAACATATCATACCCACATACCCGTCCTCATACATGTATCCAATTCGACAACTTAGTCTTTTAGAGTGTTATGCCATAGGGGATGGTACTTGTCCCTAAGATGGTTGATGTACATATAGGCATCCCTTGACAATCCCTAGCCATCCTCCACCATCCCTTAGTATTTTTCTGCCATACCAAAAACATTTTCAAGTTTCCTATTTGTCTCCAATTCGACAACTTAGTCTTTTAGAGTGTTATGCCATAGGGGATGGTACTTGTCCCTAAGATGGTTGATGTACATATAGGCATCCCTTGACAATCCCTAGCCATCCCCCACCATCCCTTAGTATTTTTCATTTAGGGGATGGCCCCAAGGATGTTTCCTATTTGTCTCCACAAACCTGAAAATTTTGATCAATGGTAGAATTTTTCCAAGGAATGCATCCCCATGTAACAAAGTTTTTTTAGTTAGATTACCCTAGCAAGAGTTGATGATGTGTCGAACAGCATTTTGGGATTAAAGCCCCACATTTTCAAATCTATACTACAATTAAAATAGATACATTCCAAAGAGAAAACCATATCTTGACGAGGATTTCTTTATAGAACTATATGCAAAAGAAAAAACCATCTTTTTAGCTCAAATTCTTACCCCCAATGTATCCTCTTCTACAAAGTGCTTTTGTGTTGTTTTTTGTTAGTTGAGTGCATGATTGCAACAAAGATTAGTAAAGGTCCAAAGATGAAACTAAAGGAACAAGTCTTCATCAAAATCTTCAATACTTATAAAGAATCTTCAAAATATCAACTAAGAGAAGTGATATAAAAGTTGAGAAAATAAATTTTTTTTAAATCCTATATTTTTAAGGTACTAAGTTATGAAACATTATGACACCTAAAATCCTATAAGTTACTCTTGAATACATAAAAAGTTAATAACCATTACCTTAACCCAAAGAGCAGAGCAATCAAAATTGGTAAGAAGCCATTTATGGGGATTCATATTAAAAGAGTCTGCATCCTCCAACCCATCAAGATAATGTTGATATTCAGGGCATATACAAGCACTGCCACCATAAGCAGCATCAACATGGAGCCATATGTCATGTTCCTATCACAAAAAAATAAATTCAAAAGAATAAATTATGATAGAATATCAAAACACTATCCAAGAAAAAATGGAAATGCATATCCCTATACCTTGATTTATATGTCTATAATTTAAGAATCAGAAATCTCAAATAAATTGATTTTTAATGTGAATTCATTATAAAGGAACATAATTTTAATATTTTTTTCTTTTTTGAGGTGTTATGTGAAAAATAATATCAAATATTTCAAACTAGCACTCAACTTCCTTGAAATTGAACTATTAAGGTATTGGGTGGGGGGCGAGGAAGGGAGTGGAGGGGTGACTAGCTGATCTCTCAACAAGTACCCTCAACCTAAAGTCTCTATTGTCGTTTCCCAACTATCTACATCACTATCTAACCAAACAATTGAAGTTGGCTTATCTCAGCTAATTGCATTCTTCAACCTCCTAATTGACCTAGTTGGATCTAACAATACAATATCCTTTCATCAATTCACCAAAGAACTTTCATCAAGATCTAATTCACCTCAAATCAATTGAGTTGTATTTGAACCTGTTGTGAACTTTTCACACATCACCC
>VDFB02133866.1:0-79912 GCA_007258455.2 Sequoia sempervirens | reverse complement strand
TAAAATAATTTTTTAGTGTTGTGTAAGCTATAACCACTTTTTAAACAAAAATTAAATAAAAAAGGGATAGTTTTTTTTGAACTTTTTTTTAATTGTGATTTTTTTTTAATGGGATAGTTTATTTGCCTCGTAGAAACATCTTTCGCATACAGCAGAAATATAAAATTGTCCCGACACGTAACCGTATGCTCACCGAAACTGCAATCACGACACGCAACCGTATGCTCACCAAATGAGAAGTACATCTCTGCGCTTGTCTTCTAAATTGTTGGACAGGGAAAGGTTGGTGGGCAATATGCTTCAATCCTAATTAGGTCTGAAGAAAATCAGATACCATATAAAGAGCCCATCCTCTATTCATTTGCTAATGCCTTCTCTCTCTGATTTGTCTTTGATTCTCAAGTGCTGAGTATTTCATACAGTGGTTGATTTTGTTTGTTGTTTACCAGGTGGGCAGATTTCTTTAGGCCGGCGACATGAGAAGCCTCCAATCTCAAGGTTTTATTTCTGGAAGTCAGTGTGATATCACTTCTGCGTTAGCGTGTATGTCCTGGGGAGATGTGCAGCATGATTCTTCTCATGAGTTCCCAGAAATAAAACCTTGAGCTTGGAGATCTTGAACATAGCAGGCCCAAAGAATCTGGCCACCTCATAAACAGAAAAACTAGTGATTGATATTGAAGCACACCGCCCAACAATCTTCCCCCGTACTAAAACTGAGAAGATATGTGGAGAGGTCTCCCTATTAAGTGAGATGGAGGGGTAATGGCAAGCTAGAAGCAGGTGAGAATTCTGTTAGATTAAATTAATTTCTGATTTGGTCGGCACAGGCCATCTGCCGACAAAGCCGACACCGTCATTCCTTCTGCTCACCGTCATGTTTTTTTTTTTTTGGCTAATGAACAGGTGTTTATACTATCATTTGAGAAATATCTACCGCAATGTCGATACCATTGTTACCATCGTTCCTTCTACTCACCGTCAATATTTTTTTCTTAATGAATAGGTGTTTATATTATCATTTGAGAAAAGTCGACACTATCATTCTTTCTACTTACTGTCAATGTTTTTTTAGTAATGATCAATAGGTGTCTATATTATCATTTGAAAAATGGTTGATGAAAATAGTCTTCCGGTATCAGTCTGAAATATAAAAATATAAAACAAAATTGAAAAAGTAAGAAAGGATTTTTAATCATCTGATTTATCTCATATATTATCTAAAGGAGTATTTTTAGTCATTTGCTTTATGTCATACATTAATGAAATTCCAATCATCTGTAATCTATTGCAGAGGGAGGAGGAGGATTTTTAGTGATCTGATTTACCTTATATATTATCAGAAGGAGGATTTTAGTCATCTGGTTTACTTCATACATTAATGGAATCGGAAGTCTCTATGAGATTTCAATCATCCGTATTCTATTGCAGAGGGAGGAGGAAGATTTTTAATCATCTGATTTACTTCATATATTATGAGAAAAGGATTTTTAATCATTTGATTTACCTCATACATTAATAGAAGCATCCATGAGAAAGTCCCAATCATCTGTATTCTTTTCCTTCTACGCACCATCAATGTTTTTTTCTTTCTAATGAATAGATGTCTATATTATCATTTGAGAAATGTCTTCTAGCAAAGCCTATACCATCATTCCTTCTACTCACCATCAATATTTTTTTTCTGTAATAAATATGTGTTTATATTATCATTTGAGAAATGGTTGATGGAAATAGTTGTCTGGTATCAGTCCCAAATATAAAAATATAAAACAAAATTACAAAGGAGGAGGATTTTTAATCATCTGATTTACCTCATATATTATCTGAAGGTGTATTTTTAGTCATCTGATTTCCATCATACATTAACGGAATTGGAAGTGTCTATGAGAAAGTCTCAATCATCTGTAATCTGTTGCAGAGGAAGGAGGAGGATTTTTAGTGATCTGATTTACTCCATATATCATCGGAAGGAGGATTTTTAGTCTTCTGGTTTACTTCGTACATTAACGGAATCGAAAGTGTCTATGAGAAAGTCCGATATCATCCGTATTGTATTGCAGAGGAGGAAGGAGGAAGAATCTTAGTCATCTGATTTGAGGATTTTTAAATCAGTTTGGTTTTATAAATTGCTTTGGCGGGTTGCTTTTGAGAGGTTGATCAAATGCGGTATTTGCTTCGCGGTTGTATGCTTGCGGTGGTGACGTGATGGCATGGCGTGAGTGCGGTGGGGAGGAGGACTGAAACCGATTAACGGTTTGGGGTGCCGACCGGTTTGGCGGCCGTGGCGAATTAATAGCATTATATGCCGGACATGGCATGGAACGATGGGACATACAAAGGCTGGTGAGGATGATTGGTGGGGTTGGAGGAACATTAAGCGGTTTATGCGGTGGGTTGGGTTTTGTCGGGCGGTCGTTTCGGTACTACGGTTTGTAGGATGGCCGGATGGCCGGGTGTAACGGTGCTTTGATTAGGTGGGTTAATAAATGGAACATGCGTTTCACCGGCGGATGGACGACGCAGGGCTTCGTTGGCGGTGGATTGGTAGCATAACGCATTGGACGGGGACGGTAACGGAGGCGGTTTATAACGGCGGGTTCCAAGGCATTTTAAATATAACCTATGTTTTTTAACCTTTGACTATTCCTTATAGTGGTGGGAGTTTAAAACTAAATTGTAATTTGCATGAGTGTATCAATGTCACTGTCCTTGCACTTTATTTAATATTGGCAAACTTTTTAATTGTGCAAAAAGTTAAAAAAAATCGTCATTTAATATTTTGCACGTTTTAGAACCATCTCACATATTTTGCAATCTTTCTAAATGAGAATCACAAGTAGCTTCTTATTTTTGGGTAAAAGCACAAAGATGAGTCTACGAAACGTGGAAGTTTTTGTCTTAGACAGAAAAATGAAATCGGTTTGTCAAAAACTGGATCTCACTTTTTAATAAACGTTATCTTGCTTTTAAAAAATGGGATCCTATTTTGCTTTGGGATCCCAAACCTAAATTCTAAATAGGATTCCGTTTTTTAATCTTGTTTATTAATGGGTCCCAAACTGGTGGACGGCAAATGGGATCCCGATCTTTACAAAACAGGATCTCATTTTAAGGTGGTAACTTTAAAAAAAAACAAACGAAACTTAGTTATTCAAAGAGCATGGGATCCTGATTCGCAAGGACGACAATGACATAAAGCAACCTCCAAGTGAACTTCCACCCCCAATATTTTTGTTTCTTTCATGTTTTTTTGAAAATTTTAATACAATAATAGATTTTAGCATTTTTTTCCAATTTATTTAGCGTTTTATGTATTTTATTTACCTGTAATAATAGAAATGATGATTTGTAGAAGTAGAAGAAAAAATGCAATGAAACCCTCAAGATATTGAATAGAAAGGAAAAAATCAACCTTAAATTGTATCTTAAGAACAAAATTTATCTTTTGAAATTAAAATTGTTTAATAAAAACAAAAAAAATTGCATTTGTAAACCCTAATTGAAGGAAACAAAAATTGTATTTGAAACTACTAAATTGAAATGAAATAAAAAATTACATTTGAAACCCTAATTGCTTTTTGAGAATATAGGTCAAATCAAACAAAAGATGGTTTGAAACTCTAATGAATTTGAAATGAAAAAAAAGTGCATTCAAAACCCTAATTGCTTCTTGAAACCCTAAATTGAATTCAAACAAAATTTTTTGCTAAAACCCTAAATTGAAATCAAAAAAATCATTTTGCATTTGAAAACCTTGATTTTGAGCTCAAGAATATTTGATAATGGAAAAAATTCATTTTCATTACTTAAATGTTTTAAATTTCATTTGCATTGTATGGAGACAAGTATGTAGGCACAGCTATGGAAGAAATTATTTGATAGATTAAGGTTGGTACATAGTAAATTGGAGTCCTTGATATTGACAATGAAATAGGATTTGATAAATATTATACATTTAAATGTGTATTCATCAAGAGACACAATCAATTAAACATTATGAACATAGATATAATTAGAATAGAAAACAATATGTTAAACTTTACTTTCAATGTTAAATTATAATTATAATAGAAAACAATATGTTAAACAATAGTTACAATTGATAAATTATCAATGTTTGTTTGCACATTTAGTTAGAAAATTCCTAAATCCTTGTACAATCCATTTCCAATTGTCATTTAATTGGATAATATTTGCATTCATTTCTATTTTATGTTTTAATCTCTCTTAGTCATGCCTTGTTTCCATTTCTTGTTTGCATGTATTGTCTCTTGTCTTTTGACAATATTAACTCTCATTCTAGTCAATTAGTTGTTAAGCAGGCTTCTAGTTTAGTCTAAAATCTCAATTTGCACTAGTTACCTAGACACTAAAAGAATCTAAATATTTTTCTTTTCTTTCTTTTAGGTTCTTTCAATTCCAAACAATCCAAAATAAAATAAAATTCAACATTAGCTAATTTTATTATACATTTTATATCATAAAATTCATTTAAGTGGGAAATATTCAACTTTATCATAGTATATTAAACATATATATTAAACATATATATTAAACATATATATATATATATATTAAATATATACAATCAATATCAATAAAAAACATGTTAAATAAAATAATCTTATATTCAATTAAAAGAAATCAAGTTAAAGTATACATCAAACTCAATCTTAATAATACATAATTATGTGTTTCTATTATGGAAATAGTCAATCTATTCATAAAATAAAAAATATTGATCAACTAGTTAGTTTATTACCCTAAACTGTAAATGAATGTCTTAAGGGGTCCTAATATGACATTTCTCAAGGGGATAAAAAAAGTTCTCAAATTTTGGTGAAGCTGCCCATGGCAACCAAATTTAACAATAATAAGATCGTGCAAGATTATAATATGAATGATATTTCATGAGAGGTTGGTCAGTCGAAACAAGAGCTATCTCAAGCAACTGTTCCAAAAGAAAATGTTGTTCACTAACTTGCAAGTCCATTATTCCAAGGGCTGCCCAAGCTTCATGCTAAATTCCCTAAACCATAAACCTTGAACTCTAAAAGCTAAACCCTAAACCCTAAAGCATTATGTAATGGCCTGCCAAGCAACCCCAAAGGATACAATACATCTAACATTTATGGCACCAATTTTTTTTAAAAGTACTAACATACATCATAATAATCATATATCACATGATATGAAACTAAACATGAACTACATATAACAAATCCCCTAGGTTTACAAGACTGCATTACTTTTCACAACAACATCATTACATCACATGGATGGTAAGTATACACCAGTAACCATAAAATAACATGAACATGATCAACACATTAATCAAGGGTTACAATATTACAATGCCGCTTCCCAACATGAATGGGGAAGATACAATAAAATAGAATGATACATTTGAAATGAAGGAGTACAAAGCTGCAATACTGGATCCAACTCTGGTACAACTCAGGAGTCACTGCAAGGTACAATTTCACACTTCTCAATCGACAATTGGGGACCCAATGGGGTGCATAGCACGTTCCACCCAACCACGTGGATCCGAAGGCCCACCCCCCATGCTAAGAGATGACAAGAAGGACCCCAACGATAACCATCATACAGGACAAGGATACAAGACTCCACAACAAGATCCATAATAACATAAGGCAATCTCAGCACAAGATATAACCAACACAAGATGTGCCCAACATAAGGAATAACCAATAAAGCATCAACATACAAATGTCAACATGTGCTTCCAGAGGCTCAAGAACATCATAGAGGGAAACAAAGCATACTTGGTTGTTTAAGGAAGAGTGTCATCGCAATTTTGCATGGGTTACCCTGGCGAATCTTCCTAGGCCCCAGCCCCCAACTTGGGTTACCCTAGTGACCTCTTATGAAACCCGGCTCCACATACAATCCAATGCGGAATTCGGTTGTCTTTCATAAGGAAAAGACAATGAATTTGCCATTCCAGGCCTTCTCAACTCATCTCAAGCCCATACAAGCACTTGAGCCATGAGTGAGGCATTCACTTATATCTTGTTAATGTGTGATTCTATCCAAAACCCCTAATTAAATATTAATGTTTTCACTTGATTAATAAACTTCCAATGAGTTACCCTGGGACCACTTCCGGGTCCCGACCCCCATTGAAAGCCACTCCCCTTATGAACAACAAAACTCAAAAGACACTATCAGGGTAAGCCCCCATGCACTACATATAAAGCCACAAGTTAAATTGCATTAAGCAAGGCATACAACATCCTACACAAAATCCTCATAATGAAACTATTTTCAAGTGCAAGGCTAAACCTAATCATCAAATAGATCATACGAGCAATAGTTCACAAAGAACCAAAAGTAAGGCCAATAATAAAGCAACACCTTTCTTTCCATTTTTTTTTGAAGGACTGATAAATCACTAAAACAAGGGTTTCCAACAAGGTGGTGACAAAACTTGATCTCAAAAGATTATAGATTATCCGCAATTTACAAATAAACAAGTGATGACATTACAACACACAATAAATTGAAAGAAGAAGCAAAGAATCACATAATGAATCTACATGGCATCCTATCTCACATTCCTAAATAATACTATAAATATCATAGGACACACAATATGTTTACATTAATTCCATTCCAAGTTTACTAAATATTCTTAAATATCTCTTCAGAATCATTTTAAATGTTACAAGAAAGATATCAAAACTCATTAAATAATAAGTAATCCCTAGATTTAATATAATAAAGTGAAATCATACGCTTATACAGGGGTGATCCCATCTCAAATTTATATGCTATCAAGTATGACATATACTTTTAATAATCAGAGAGCACGATGGCAACCTATGCATGGTGTAATACTATCGAAGATGATGTGATAGAAAGGTATGCTATTAAGTTTTAAAAGAAAGAGGAGGTACGACGAGATTATGAAAACGTAGAAGAGCTTATCTAAGGCTTGAGATAAAAACAAACTAGTTATTCATTATATAATTCAAAGGAAAATATACAATTTCAACAAGGGTCTACCAATGCTTGACTGGGTGTGAACAAGGAGCAATTTTGAACTTCCTGTCTGCTTGACTTTCCTCTTCAAAGCATAAAATGTGATGACAAGAATCACAAGAAACAAAATATCAGATATAGAAACCCCTAAAAGAATCCTTGTCTACCCCTGTCTAGAATGTTGAAGATGGTGTCCAGATTGAGTTTCATTTTCACTAACAAATTTATGATCCATTTAGACAATTGAAGAGCATGGAATACATGAATGAACCGAATTCAGTCCAAATATCTCTTAAACATAGAAAACATAAGTCAATAGCATGCAATAAGATATGGTCTCTTGTGTCATAGTCTCGGTATTTAATTCATTGAAGGACAAAAGGAGTAACCAACTTTTGATTCTACAGGATACTTTTGGATGATAACTTCTACTTTGATGAGAGGATTGTAGAAACCAAATAATGATATAACATTCATTTTAAAAGATCATCGTGCCAAGAACAATTTAAATATCCATGAAAGGACAATGAATATCCAATGTCTTGAATGAGACAATATAGGAAAATCTTACGCCCTCTTGTTAAGGGGTTAGAGGTAGCCAACACACTTCATAAACTATGATATTGTATCATTCTTGTATTTACATTAAAAAAAAACATAAGAGATACAAATACCCATATAGACGGGCATACAAGTGCAATAAACAAGACATCAATCTTTGATTAAAACAAGAAAACTTAAGAAAAAAGGAAATAATGTTTCTCGGTACCTATATATGGCATCATGGTTCCATTTCCTATCACCATCATCAAGAGTGTTACCAGCCAACAAAATGGACATGATTAGATTGAGAAGAATACCAACAAAAAATGGTATCGACTTTAGCAGACAAATTACTATGAAAAGGTTTCAGGAAGGCTATTTAATTCTGTACAATACCTCAACTTTAAATGTTGTAACTGTGATAGGTTGTCAAGTATATATATTAGAAATTGAATATTGGAATTTGGAAATATTGACATCTACTTGCATTGTTATCGTTATTTTCAAGTGCTGGAACAACAATAGATTGTCAGCAAGATCAAACAGATTATTTAAACATTTAAACTTCCTAATATGTTCAAGTGCTGTGGCTAAATCCGGTTGACAATGAAATCAAAGAGATTATTTAAAGCACCTTACTGTCACTGGGGTTACTAAATATTAAATACCAGAAGACACAATTGGAGTTAGTTATCCAAGTATACATTGATGTAGCATATCCAGTCGACACTAATGATGAAGACAAGGGGGAGACACTAAACCCAAGGTTGAGATAACAGGAGGAGGAGGATTCAAAATACATCAATTGTGGTTTACAGATGATTAAATCCCACAAACGATTTAAAGAATGAGATAGTATGAAATGGCAGAAAAACCAATACTGATGACTCAAGAAAAAATTTAATTATGAATAAAAATTAATATAGGCTAGATTCTTGATGCATCAATATGATGAAATCCTAATAAGTCATATATCAAGAGGCTAACATAAAGGCCGAATTACTCGCTACCCAGGCAAACGTTAGTTCCATTTCAGGCCACCACCATCAACAGTGGTACAAGCCAACAAAAAAAAGGAAATTCTTATACAAGGATAACTTCTATGTTCCAAGCCACGACTTTACTGCCAACAGCACGACAACAATGAAATTTATTATCGGTATATATGTTAAGGGAGATTTGGAATGAATCCAAGGATTTTAAGCACAACCATTTAAACAAAACTAAATAAATCAAACTAATTAAAAATATATGCATATAAAAGCCAAATCACATGAAGATCATAGAATTAAGGGAGACTAGTATTCTGAATGTCACAGGATCTGAATAATTAAAAAATGTAATGGCTAGATACATATCCACCCAATATATGTATAAACTAGGGATTCAATAATGAATGGAAAGATGATGATTTAAATTAGAATGGAAATTGAGGGTTCAACAAATAGATACCAAGTTTAATACCTTGCACTTGTCTAAATCTTCTACAAGATTCCTTAAGGACAGCAGTCCATTCTTTTCTTGTCAATCTTTTCCTCTATCCATTCCTGCCAGATAAATACAACTATCTCCAGAGCATTGATGAGAAAGTTATGCAGCTTGCACTATAATGTTATGCGCTGGTAACCCACTATTCTTCTAATGTTGCATAACAATCCTAAGAAGCATGACCAGTGGCCTGAACTCCTCTCTTTTTCTCCTCAAGGAAATGTACATGATCTTCTCCTCTTTTCTCATATTCAACCACGCCCATTTCACATGCCTCCCTTCATTCTTAACTCTATTTCCTTCTCTCCCCCCGGCACTCCCCTCTCCTCTTGAATTTTGCATGCATTATAAAAAAAATCCACAACTTACTTCCGACATGCAAGGAAGTTCATTCCACCCTTTTTCTAATAATAGATTTATCTCCCTCTTGCGTGTCTCCTCTCCACAAAGTCTGGGGCAGTTCATGTTATCTGCTAGCTTCAATACAAGATGGACTTGGTGGTTTTAGCTACTCATTTTCTCGGCCATTTATTAATCATAGGTTGGGTAGCCCCTTCTGGCGCAAAGGTTTGAGGTGTTAGATAGATATCTTGGCCATTGTAATTTCTTGTTTTTAAATATCCTTTGACTAAGTATTCCATGCACATAAAGTAATTCCCCCCATGCAAGGCAAACGGTTCCAAATTAAGGAGTATTCTCCCCCACGATCTGCGAGGTATTCAATGTCATAGCAACCTCCACAAGATGTTACCACTGTAGTGCTCAAATGCATTAATTACTACATAAATGCAACTGTTTCAATTCTCCATAAAGCTATTAAGAGCGTATTAGAGAAGGTTGTAATGACGTACCTGGTAAAAATACATTGCCTATTTTTACTTCTTATTATATATCTCATAACAAGATGAATGTTACTTGTTAATTGACCATATTCCTTTAAGAAATGTGATCTCATCGAATGCAATGATGTAGAATATGCACAAAGCAGATTAGTTGAAAGGGCTTAAGAAACTTTCAAGCAAATGAGATTGGCTAGTGACGCCAAAAGATCCTGAGATTATTTAAATTCTTACACCCTTCTATGCTCGAGTGCAACAACTACGAAAGATTGTATTAAGCATTTTTAAGTAAAAACACCTTAACTGCATACTATAGCCTCCCTTCAAAACAATTAAAAGAAGGCCAAACTCATGGAGAATATTGGCGATGCTAAAAGAAACAAGCTGGAAAACAGGTTTGCACTTTAGTAATAGCATCAAGGCCATTTTTACTTATTTTTTTAAAATTAGACATTATCTCTACAACATGCTATCAAACAATTATCTCTAAAGGAGAGACCAAATCACATACGGCTTCATGGTCAAGACGAAGTGCAGAGGGGGTATTACACATTCATTTTGTCCTAGGACCTTAAAATGAAATTTGGTTACCTTGGACAACTCCACCAAATTTTATTCCCTTAAGCCATGTCATTTTGTCCTAGGACCTTACTACATAGATCCCCTTAAGCCATCCTATTACCATCCTATTACCCTAAACCCTAAACTCTGAACTCTAAACCCTACACCCTAAAGCCATCATTTTTTCTAAGGCCCTTAATGAAATTTGGTTGAATTGGGCAACCTCACCAAATTCTATTCACTCAAGCCATGTCATTTTGTCCTAGGAACTTACTAGAAACAGATCCCCTTAATCCATCCTATTACCCTAAACCATAAATCGATGTCTTAAGGGGATCAAAAAAGTTCTCAAAATTGGTGAAGTTGCCCAAGGCAACCAAATTTAACAATAATAAAATCGTGCAAGATTATAATATGAATGATATTTCATGAGAGGTTGGTCAATCAAAACAAGAGCTATCTCAACCAACTATTCTACAAGAAAATGTTGTTCACTAACTTGCAAGTCCATTATTCCAAGGGCCAACCAAACTTCACCCTAAGTTCCCTAAACCTTAAACCCTGAACTCTAAAATCTAAACCTTAAACCCTAAAGAATTAATTTTGTCCTAGGACCTTACTACATAGATCCACTTAAGCCATCCTATTACCTTAAACCTTAAACTCTAAATTCTAAAGCATCATTTTGACCTAGGAACTTAATGAAATTTGGTTGCCTTGGGAAACTTCACCAAATTTTATTCACTTAAGCCATGTCATTTTGTCCCAAGACCTTACTACATAGATCCCCTTAAGCCATCGTATTACCCTAAACCTTAAATCCTAAACTCTAAACCATAAACCCTAAAGCATTCATAATTTGTCCTATATTAATAATTAATTGTTTTTCATTCAAGTAACATGCCTTAGAAATAAATGAGGCTTACACATTTTATAATTTGCATTCAATTAGGCCAATTATATTGAATGGTTTAAGGGTATTTCCTAAACATGTATCTTACATTTTGAAATTACAAATCTAATGCATGCTCACTTATATCTTAGAGATCACATGGATCAATTCAATAATATCCGTAATCTACCTTCACGCTCTCCATCTCCACCACCTTCACCTCCACCTCCACCCACTCCACCTCATAATCGCCCACCTCCACCACCTGAAACCGGTGGTCCTCACTTACAAGCATAAATTAATTTCGATGTTAGATCCATTCAGGATCAAATCAACATTATTCAAAATGAAGAATGTATCACACCACCTTTGAGGATGTTTGCATCTAGGATGTAAAATGTTGTTGATGTTGTTAGGGCTATGGATGGGATCTTAGATGAGCATCGACAATGACTAGAGGAGAGGAGAAATTCTGATTCTGAAAAGGAAAACAGAAAGAAATGAAGAGATGTAGTAGAGAGATGCAACACTTTATAAATTAAGACAATGATCTTATAGTTATGAATTTATGAATTTGGTTCAATGGATATTTTGTGTGATGAATTTATGAATTTGATTGGATGGATATTTTTAGTCATGAATTTATGATTTTGGTTGGATGGATATCTTTAGTGATATGAATTTATGAATTTGGTTGAATTTATGAACTTTTAGTGATGAATTTATAATAGTATACATTTTTATGAGTATCTACTAGATCATGATTTCTCCTGTTGGAAAAATGTAATATATATGCATTAGACATAAATGAGATTTTGTGAATGTTTCAAGTTTATTTTTTAGTATGTACATGTATTAAAATTACATAGTTCTAGATCTTAAATTTTGAAATGTGTATGTACACATAGTTTTGTTGAATGATGTATGCATGCATTATGCATCATATTTTTATTTTAAATGTATGTGCATGGTAAATTTTGAAATTTGTATGAAATTACTCAAGTTCAATCAATGTATGTATGTGTATGTATATGTATGCACATCCTATTTAAAAAAAATTGCATGTACGTTTCAAATTTAACTATTTCTTGTAATTTTGTAAGTTTGTATGTTAATTTTGTATAATTTAATGCAGGTGAACACTTATATCTGATATCATGGATCAATTTAACACTGATGATATCATCAATCTAGCACCTCAACAACCTCCATCTCCAACCCAAGTTCCACCTCCCCCTCCACCCTCTCCAACTCATATCCCACCTCCACCACCCACTGGATCAGATGAGGCTTGCTTGCAAGCAAGAATAAATGAACACGTGAAATCCATGGAAAACCAAATCAATGCTATGCAAAATTAAGCATTGATTCCACCACATGTAAGACATTTTTCATCTACGATGCAAAACATTGTCGATGCCATTAGGACTATCAATTCTGAATTAGATAGGCATTGATGAGAAAGAGAGGAGATGAGACAATTTTATGCAAATGGTCTCTCATATAAACAAATTTTAGACCTAAAAATAACAAAATCCCATTTAGCCCCTTATTTTATCGATCCTAATACTCAACAGCCCATTCTTGCCAATAAATCTACAATATCCAAGAGGTGGTGTATACATCCACAAATGAGTGCACATTTTTGGGATCAATGGTATATGGTATTTGATAGTCTGGACCACATGCTAATCTAGAGGTCCCATTATATTTTTTTGAGGAAACTATATGTAGAGTTTGTTATGGGGAAAAAGCCCAATTATTTTGATTTTAAATCATTTTAGGGTGTTGGTGGTGGCATGCCACAATAGAGGTTAGGGGAAAGCCTAGTTGATCCCCAACACCTCATGCATGTGCAACCCATTGTTGCTCCTCTTGGTCCTACCATTCCCACACTTGTGCATCAATGTGGGGTGGTATCAACATTAGGATCCCTCAGTACACTCGTAGGAGACCTTGATTAATATGATTTTGTGATAATAGGTATGGAGCATAGAGACCACAATGATGCAGGAGTATTTTATGGAGTTGGTCATAGTACCACTCAATGAGTGTCGAGACCACATGTATGTATGTACTAATTGCCATCAACTATGCTATGGACTCGATCAAGCCACAACTAGTTCAGGTGGACGTGGAGATTTTGGTGGATCATCTGGTCTCCTCAATTCATTTGTAGAATTTCTTACTGCAAACCATCACCTTGAGGACATTGTGACATGGGTATAAATATGCATCTACATGTTGAATTTATAAGAATTTTAATGAATGTATGTATCAAAAAAACAATTGCAATACATTTTAACAATAAAACTATTTAGTGTACAAATGACACTAATGATGGGGAAACCATCTACACCATGAGTACATATATCAACACCAATTCTAGTTAGAAACCCTTATGGTGTATTTTGATTTCAATTTTTAAAATTATATAAGAAATAATTTTTAACTTGAGTTTTAAATGTATAATTCAATCATGAACATATGTTTTAAATATTTATGTTAGTTCAGGGGAGTCAATCGACTTCCACGTTGATTCCACCTAAGGGGTTGTCGAGCACTCCTCCACTGTCGCGCATGGCAGATCAGGGGTAGGTACATTTATATTGTAAATTTTTTAACTTACATTACTATAGTTACAATTATGAATTATGAATTCACTATATATCAAATGTGCATGTACACTTGTAAATATTTTAAGTGTTAAATGTCTATATGTATGTCTAGGTTGATATGACAATGAGAATGGGCATCAAATAAACATTAGATGTTGCGGCTACTTGTGAGGCCTCTGAATTTTAGGTTGTTTAAAAAAGTTTCTACACAAAATGTGTAAACTTGAATATATATATTTAAACCTAAAATTTCAAGTATACATGCTTTAAATTTGATCTTGTAGGAATTTGTTAGTGCAACTTTCTGCCATGACTTAGTCATAGTTACACCTCCAGGAGGACATGTAGAGCAGGCTATAGATATCATAGTAATTTAAATTTTTGATTATACTTAAAGTCAATTACAAGCTAGATATTTTGAATATTTTTAATTAAATTTAAAATTGAATATATATATAATATGAGCTCATACATGTTAAATTATTTTTCTTTTATAGCATGAGACACATCATGTAGTTGAGCATGTACAAACAGGTCTTGGAGTAGAGGGTGCACAACTTGTTATGGTAAAATTTGAATATGATAAATTATAAATTAAATTGAATTAAATCATTTTTAATTGTAGACTTACATCTAATTTCAACTTTCTTTCTCTTGTATATGTAGATTGATTCAGATAATTTAGATGTTGGTCCAGGTGCACTAGAGCATCTAGAGCCAGATATGATGGTAATTTGAATTTATGATGAATTATAAATTGAATTGACATTAAATCATTTTCAATTGTCTTACATTTGATTTCATCTTTCTCTTGTATAGAGTTTCTCAGGCCATCCATGTAGTCCACATGGTGTGAAGAGGTCTCTTGATTATAGAGACAATACTTGAGCTGAACATGGTTTTATGGGTTATATTTGACTATTTTGTGGACTACATATTTGGTTTCTCATGGACTTAATATATTGTTTCTTGGACTTTATTTCATGGGTTGTACTCTGTTGGACTTTATTTCATGGGTTGTACTCTGATGGACTTTATTTCATGCACTTAATATATTGGTTTCATTCACTTAATATATTGTAAATAATGTACTTTATTATTGTTTAATTTTAATTTACACATGTACATTTATGCATTTGTTGTGAACTTTTAATATGTAATTGATAGGACATACATGATATACAAATTTAATTCAGTGATCCATATACATGATATACATGATATACAAATTTAATTCACGTCCTAATAAGATGTCTTAAGGGGTCCTAATACATAGGTTAGATCTAATAAAATAAGAAAATAAATCATAATATACAAAAAAAGCAATCTTTTTATATACCACAAAGGATACAATTTTAAGAAATAAACAATACCATACAAGATTATAGAAAAAATGAATTAATAAGTTCTATAAACTAAACATAAATACCAATCAAAATGGAAGTCGTCTTGACCTCATGTTCCACAAAAAAACACTAATTTATAAGTTTTTCAAAACAAATAATAGCATCCAACAAAAATACTATAGCGTTCTTCATATACGTCCACCCTTTCTTTTGGTACCATTTGTTGGAATGGGAATCACATCCTTTGTCAAAAGAGACAACTAAGTTAATCTAAAAGTTTCCATGTAATTGGAAACATCCTAAACCAAATGATTTCAAAATGCAAATCGAATAATATAAAACATCTTCACCTATGGACGTCTTAAGGGGATGTAATTCTTCAAAGTACATGTCTCATAATTAATTGCAATTGATATAATTAACTCAAAATTTAGGATGACTCATCATAACAATCACATTCTATACAGTTTAAATAGTGTCAATGTTTATTTAATTCATGTCCTAATAGGATGTCTTAAGGGGTCCTAATACGACATCTTAAAGGGATCAAAGAAGAGTATAATTAAGTATAAATATTAAGTGATATAAACAATTATTATACTTTAGGGTGACTCATAATAAAAAATGATATAATTGAGTATATTCATTTAGGATATGTCCTAATACGGAATCTTAAAGGGATTTCTTAAGGGGTCCTAATATGATATTTTAAGGGGATCAAATAAGAGTTTAATTAAGTATAAATATTAAGTGATATAAACAAGTATTGTACTATAGGGTGATTCATCATAGCAAATGATATAATTAAGTATAATTTATTTAGGATATGTCCTAATATGACGTCTTAAGGGGATGTCTTAATGGGATCTAATACAATGTCTTAAGGGGATCAAAGAAGTAATATACATGTTGTTTAGTGATTATACAATTAAATTTAAAGTTTCACAAAGTAGGGTGACTCATCATAACAAATGATATTTAATTAAGTACATAATATATAGGATATATCCTAATAGGACATGTTAAGGGGATGAAATACTTCTTGAAAGTGCATGTTTCATATTTAATCGCAATTGATATAATTGGTTTAACAATAATTTATACATGATATTTAGTGACTATACAATCAAATATAAAGTTTTAAAGTAGGAAAACATGCACATTTAACAAACAAAATATATAGAATATTGATTTTGATAAATAAAAGTATATAGAGTATAACTGTGTATGTACATGTATTTGTAATTTGTACAAAATGTTTAATTGTGTAAGTATGTATGTGTACATATATGTCAACTCAAAACAATGTTTACAAAATTTGGCTATGCCATCTCAAGAACATCTTGAACTTGTGCCCAGAATCTAGTAGGTCTTCATGCCACTTGATGTCAAAATGGTACAAGCAATACCAATGAAATCATCAAAACATACATATTTTAATTTATATAAAACTATCTATATATACACAACTCAAGTACATGTATTTAAAAGTATTCCACACACGTGTAGGTTGAATCTACATCCTCTCCTTTTTGTTTCAAAGTATGAGATCAATGTGATGATGTCTTAAGGATACAAAAAAGGATAATAAATCAATTTTAATTATTAATGTACAAGCAATATCAACATATAATCAAAACATGCATTTAAATATAATTTAACTAATAATCACCTATTTTTACCAAGTATTCCATGTTGTCTAAGTTGAATCTGCATGGAATCTCCCTTTTGTGATGATGGATTAAGGATCTATAAAAGGATAATCTAAATCAATTTCAACTAATAACAAACTTGAGAAATTTCAAAACATGTATTTAATCTATTTAAAAGGACACTATAAAACTAAAACTATATTTACCTATATTTACTTATTCCATTGTACCATTTGCATCCTCTTTTTTGCAATGCGTCTATAATTGTCTCATGCTCTTCCATAGAAATTATCCATAGCATTTTACTTGTAGGTCTTCCACAATACCAATCTAGTTTTATATTTGTTGTCACCACCAAATGTGAATAGTGTATAATCTTTTTATGTGTTTCATAATCTTTGAATGTAGGCAGACCATCCTTCCTTATTAGGTATTTTCGTATCCAAGTGCCAACAACCGCCACTGATCCTATTGGAAAACATGAGAACCATCATCAAATAAGTTCTCAAAATTTTCTTAAGGGGATCAAAGACTTGTTTTGAAAATTTGCTTAAGGGGATCAAAAACTTGTTATCAAAATTTGCTTAAGGGGATGTCTTAAGGGGATCATCGTACCTGTTGGATAATGATAGCCATCATCATTTTATCAAGGTGCTATTAACTTATGTTTAGTCTCCACACAACGAGCCAACCAATATTTTGTTCCTCTTCATTCCCCTCAGGTGCAACAATAGCATACACATGTCTTGCAAACAAAATTTGATTTAATAACTTGTGTGTATCCATATAAATAATTTAGTATTGCAAAATAACTTAATAAAGTGAAGTAAAATGAAATAAATTGAATTAAATTACCTTCTTGTACAAGGTATGAAACACAATCATAGTCTTAAGATGTAAACTCTTGATCATTATCTTCAATAGTTGTTTCATATTGATCATGTGCTTGTGCAGTTGTCAACAATCTTCACTTCTACTCTTCAACCCATTCTATATTTTCACATGATTCCCAATCTCCTGAGATACAAAACTGACAAAAAAGTAGTCCATATAGTCCATGTGCTTTTTTTCAAACTCTTAAATGAACGCCATTTAGTAGATCCACTGATTGTCTCATAGTCAACTCTAGGTAAAATGTTCTTTTCTTGAATCAACCAAAAGAATCAATGAACTCTAGAGTACTCACTCAAACTAGGTGTAGATAATCTTGTATTGCCCCAATCCACAATCCCACACACATCTTTAAATTTTATTGCATCCTCAAATTTCAATTGTTTTCTAGAAAAAATTATTTTGACACACACACCAACTCCATCATGTTCTCCTTTACCATGCCCAACTTAAAAAAACTCCATATATGTTGGACATTAAGTTCCTTGTGAACCCTACTTAAAACCAATAGAACATTTGAGCATTCTTGAATTGCCTCGTACAATTATCTAACCATATGAGGTGTTCTGTCATCTAGATTCTTCTTTCTTAAATTTCTATAAAATATATTGAAACAATATTGAACAAACTTTGACGAGTGTAACCGATTGTCACTCAAATAAAAATGATACTCCGTCAAAAATTTTCTATCATCCTCTGTGCTATCATCTGCATGTCTATAAATAATATGTACAAACATAGCTACTTGCACTGAATTATAATACTCTGATTGAATTTTCTCTTGCAGAGCTAGAGTATAATTTTTTGCAAAATCAACCACTGAAAGTATAGTACCAATTGGAAATGTGTTTCTACATGCACAAAATTGGCCATCAAGCCATCAAGCCTGTTGAGAGTACAATCTTATTCTTAAATTCACTTATGAATGCATTTACAATAGCTATTTCTGTAACTAAATTACAACACTTTCCTATTTTTCCATATTTTTAAAAATAGTCAACATTCTTAAATCTTTTAACATCTACTAATTGTTGTCCAAAATCATTATCAACACTTTCATACATACAAATTGTTAAGAATGAAAGATTTCCACAACTAGTGCATTGTTCAAAAATACAAAAACTTAAATAAAAAAAATTACCATTAGATCTTTCACAAAAAAACTAGATATAAACTCTTATTATTTCAGGCATTGGCATATTAATACCACATTATTGTTTAATCATGTTAGTATGCAAAGTACAATGTATATATCGAAAAAAATCATAAAAAATAAATAAATTGAACATGCATTTTACAACAACAAGACATTCATTGCTTATTAATTTTTTTATACCAAGGTTTTCATTTTTCAAAAGACCTTTGACTTATTTTAATATTACCATGTAATACTAAATCACCATAAAATTTTCTATAAATTTCAGTTTGTGCTGTATCTAATAGGTGTTTTGGATGAGGATCACGAACTTTGGACCCCACTTAGTTTTAAAACATCTCTAGCATTCGATGATACCCTAGTATTATCATGCCAATATTTTTCAATAAAATATTTAATTTGAACATTCAATTTCATGTTGGACCTTGGGAGTCGACCATGAGCTCGGCATTTTGGTTGGGTGGATGAACCTGTTTAGCCTGTGTTTGGGACAAGTTAGGTTGCTTGGGTGTGGTGGTTTTCTTGGATGTTTGGATTTAGGATGGTGTTAAATTGGTTTTTAACAATGGTGCAGTTATTTTATGGTACTCATTGTGATGTCAATGTTCATTGTATTATGTGGGTTGTCATTTTGAGCTCAAATTTTAACCCTCCTCATTAGGATAGTGCACCTTCCCAAAAAAAATTTTACATGAAAAATATTTCTAGTTTAGTCATTCCTGCTTGGATGATTTCTAGTGAAATTTTTGTTGATTAGATTATTTATTTATTTATTACTTTCAAAAATGTATTATTCCTTTCAGATATTCTTCCCGAGGTGGTTTCTAGTGATAATTTGGTGATCACATTTTTCCCTAAATGTAATTATTGCATTTTTTATTAGTTTTTATCTATATTGCTTATCTAGTGCAATGATGCTCTTGATAGGAAAATTTGTTGAATATGTAAGCAATGATGATATCTGGTTGCAGAAATAGACGATGGAGAGCTTGAGTTATCTGATGATGAAGTATTTCCCAGTCCTGATCTTGTTACCCACTTTTCCATGTTGACATCCGTGGACACATTTGTGGATGAAGTTTTGAAGAAAAATAGTCACACATGCACACACACTCATACTTGCAATCCCCCTAGACCAGATAATACACATACTCATATTTGTTATCACACTCATGCTCAAATTATCTCTATAGAAGAAGAAAGGGGTTTGGTTGAGAAAACAGAGCAATGCACAGAGAAAAAGAAAAGGCCCTTATGGAACCGTGAAGCTGTGAGAAAGTATAGGGAGAAAATGAAAGCACACACTGCTTATTTAGAAGAGAAAGTGTAGAAATTGCGTTTGATGAACCAACAGTTCTTGAGGTTGAGGCTGCAAGGTTAAGAACCCTTTTATCTGACTTCAGAGTAAAAGTAGAGTCTGAGTTGGGCACTTTTCCTTACCAAAGCCCATGCAGTGGAAATTTTAAAGAAGGGAATTGCAGTGTTCAACCTCATAATGTTGGTATTAGTGTTCATTGTAAAACTGAGGTGATCTTCCCTCATGCACCTTTAGAGACATCTAGGGTAGCTGCAAGTCAAAATGGTGATACTATGCCATGGGAAGGAATTTGTGAAATTTCTAATCCCGATTGTTAAGGTTTTAAACTGAATGGAGATTTGACTAAAAGGTCTCGAGCATTTTTAGATCCTTCTTATGTACTTGTAATTTTGTGGTCTAAATGTACAAATCTGTAGTCTTAGATGTAATGCATTTATAGTTTACAACTTTGCAGTCCTTGGTGTTTAACTTTTGGATTTAATGAGAGTTCTACAATTAAAAGTTGAAAATATTTGATCGCTTATAGCAGCAACTCGCATCCATTGGTTATATTGTTTGAAGAGATTATTTTATTGTTTCAATCTATATTGGTGGTTTACTTTCTAAAGAATATCTATATTTTTAATTTTCCTTTAGTGTTCATTTAATATTAATGCAAATTATCAGCAATGAAATTACTTGTTTGGATTTGGTATGCTTCCTTTATGCTTAAATAAAACTTCTTTTGTAAAGTATAATTTGTACATGTTCCTGAAACTATTTGGTATCATCTTTTCTTATACTAGCTTAACATTAATTCTCCCTCGGTGTGCTAGAAGCCATATGTTGACTAATGCAGTTATCAATCCTGGGTAGCAAATTGTTTGAGCGTAGAACATCTACAATTCTTGCATTGATCCCTTGATAGTCAGACTTTGTTATGCAATCAATAGTGGGGACTAGTGAGAGACATTTAAGTTGTTCTGTGTCTATGAAGGATGCTCATAATCATAGTATTTTTGTTCTCCATATCAGTCATGGCTGATGTTGACAGCTCAAATTAATTATTTGTTGATAGATTATAAAGATCTTTGTTATTAGGAACTTAAGACATCTTTTAAAGGAGATGTGTGCTACTTATCTGATGCCTACACCTGGATCATTAGTTTTACTTATGTGTGCATTTTTATATAGATTGTTTGACCTTTCTATTTTAAGTTTAATAGATAGCCATGATGATTTTGATCTTTATAGCTGATCCACAATGATTAGGACCTTTATAGCTGATCCATCCTGAACATACTGAATTTAAAAGAGATTTCTCCTGGAGTGGTTTCATTTTACTATTATTCTTGTTAGTTTGTGTTACCATGTAATTAACAAAGATGGTGAAAAGCTCTTTATTTTAAAATTATGGAAATATCCAGTTTCCTGAGTTTCTTGTTCTTAGTATTTTGTCGAGTTAATGGCTAGCATATGATAGGAAAGTCTATAGATTTCCTATAGTTTATATACAATCTGAAGCTATTGTGTCAAACTTTAGATAACTTCGATAAAGCTTAATTAATGGTGATTAGATTTGCTTAGGAAGTGAGCAAGTTAAGCATATGAGTTATTGTTTTGATGTAGTTGTTCACCATAATTGTAATGCTACTACATAGGATTGGCTGCAAACTAATTAGCCAGTTAATTGTCCTATCATCAATAGCAGCCATACTCCAACAATGGGGCAGAAACAACCCTTTGGGGCATAGTCTCTTTCACAAAATTATGCTAATTCTTTATGGTTGGATAAATTGTGGCCAGAACAAGGCCATTTGACCCATTTGATCAATTGCTTAAAATGGCACCAGAGCTACAGTTTGCTTGAATAGAGGTCAAGGTAGGATCGACCCGATTTGTAGAAAGAGCTTTTAAGTGTTGGAAAAAATTGAACATAGATTGCGTGGTATATGATTATGGCTGGTGTGAGCATTTACAATTTATTTGTTTTTTAAGATTTCCTAGTCAATCATTCGTGAGTGAAAAGCACTCTTGTTGCACAACAAATGCTAAGAAACTGCTACTATTTTGTGTGTAATTGTAGTTTTATGTGGTTTTATTGCAATTTATGATTGACTTTGTTTTTTAATAAAAGAGATTTTATTTATGTACCAAAATTATAGCAGATTACAAAAATTAAGCTTACTGACAGGTTACTCATGGTTAGGCTCAAGGGTAGGTATCTTAAGACCATAAGATTCTGAACCTGAAGCAAAAACTAGAAATAAAAAACTGACAAGAACATAGAAAATTTTAAAAAAGAGGCAGCCCAAGCAGTGTTAGGAATAGGTAACAGGGACGTCTAATTTGCACTAGATACAAACTTCTCCAGATTTTCATCATGTTGTTTGTTTCTTTCTTATTTTCTAAGCATATGCTGAATATTCGCCTTCGAGAAATGCTTGATAATAAGAAGAAGGGCTTTTATAATGTAAGATATCTCAACTAATTTGAAGTATCCCTTGTTCACAGCTTTAATTATAAAATTTCAGTCCCCATAAACTTTTAGAGAGCTTATTCTATTTGTCTTGGCCAGCTTAAGCCCAACTTGAGGAATTCAAATTCAACATTATTGTTAGTGGTAAACCCAATCCCATCCTGCATATATCTATAGGAAGAATTCGTCACTTTTTTAGATGAACACGACCATCTCTAGCTGCTCACAGGTTCCCTTTAGAGGTGCCATCAAAGAAGGAAAAAAAAGAAGGAAGAAGAGGATCATTATCATTTTGAGGGTATTTTTCTTCGCTGCATTTTCTTTTTAAGGTATTGGTAGAATTTTTCAAAAGAGCCTAGATATGAATGGTAGTGGCCCATGGAGGATAGCATTGGTTTTGGGAGACCAAAGCCTCAGTAGCTTTCCAAAGACACCAAAAAATAAATCTAGGAATGAGAATGTTTACTTTAAAGGACAGAGTGAAATTATTTGGATTCCCATGAAAGGATGTCATTATTCTTTCAAAAAGAAGAAAGCCTGCAATGGAGTGTTGGAAAGGATGATTTTTGCAGATTTGCTTGGAATAAAGAGGTGGTCTCTATTTTCTTCCTTATTTTGACTTATAGCACTCCAGTAAGGACCAACAATATTTCTTCTTTAAGTTATCCAAAGTGAGCTATTGATTCTAGTGGAGAAGCCACAAGAAGGAAGTAGTCTTGGGGATAGAACCTACGTGTTATATTTTTTTCCATCTTGGCATAGAGGTAGAGAACCTATGAGCAATCTATATCCCTCGCTAAAAAATAGGATCTGCAACCTTTACTATTCTCCCAAATCAATTTATCCTTTGCATTAAGGTCAAGAGGGATTTGACTTTCCACAGATATTGGAAAGGTGTTTCAATTCTTTTTCATCTTCAATGGGACACTGAATTCAAAATCTTGATGTAGGTTATATGATTAAAATTAACTATATGGCCGAGAAGAAGAATATTGTTAAACTATGGAGAAAGTTGGTGCTAAGGGGAGTCAAAGAGTCCCATCCATAGTCATGATTCCATCTTGCTTGTTGAACTCTATTAGTTCTATTTGTTTTTCTGAGTTTTCATTTCGTTTTATGTCCTCATAAATTTTGGTTAGTGTTTTAATCTATAGTTTTTATTTTGATTTCTCTTTTGTAGGTATTTTAGGGGTTTTCTACAATGTTACCCCAAGTTTTTAGGATAGGGACGGCAGGACAAGTCCCCAAGTTTTTGGATTTTGAGGCCAAATTTGGGGGTGGCGGGGGAATGACTATATAAAATATAGGGAAAATTTTAAATATTTATATAAAAATATGGATAAGGCATGCATAATATACATTATAGAGTTTTGGAGGAAGGTTTTGAGTGATTCTCTTCTCTTCTCTATTGTTAGTTTGTTAAATTTGATTCATGTTTTAATCAAACACCCAGTTGATGGCCTCAACTAATGTTACAAAAAAAATTAGTAATGAATTGTGTGATGTGTCACGTGTCTATATTTTATTATACAACATCACAGTTCTTGTAATATGTACTTTGTGACTAGTTTTTTTGTCACAGTTAGTGGATTTTTGCCTTTTGGCCATGCTGGTTATGTACTATGTACTTTAGTCTTTAGCAATAGCTACTTAAATTAAAATAGTTTTCGTGGCTCCATCTTGTAAATCATTTTTTCTTTGGTCCATATAAAAATGTGGCTTTTAAAACTAATAGTAATTATCAACATATAGTTATGATCATAAGTGAGTCAAATTTATTGTGACTTATTAGTGGACATTGATAATGATTAAGGTAAAATGAGACATTTAATTCTCTTTTCAATGTGTTGAATTACTCTACCTTTTATTTATTCTATTGAAATTATCAATCTTTTTAAAGAAAGTTTGGCTGTAGTACTGCGGGTGGCAGTGTAGATTAATGCCATATGAATAGCTAGAGTGATTGATTGAAGGATATCTGGAATAGTAATCAAATATTTAAATCAATAATTCTCTTTAATCAAATATTTAAATTAGTCAGTGGTTTACACGAGATCTCACAGATTATGAGCTTATACTCCAGCCTCTCCTGCATTGTCACGTGTGAGGTGTACATAGGGACTAGACTAGTAGTGGCACTATTGGCAACACTTTTGGCCCATAATAAGGATAGTGAGCACAATTGAAATCATTCGTTGAATTGTCATAAGGGTTTTCATTTTGTAGGGTTAATAACTTAATAAGGATTCAGGAAGAAGATGATACAATATTATTGGGGATACTCTAAATTCTCCCGCTTCCATTTATGTAGTGGGTATGTGCAGGATCATGATGGGCCAAAAAGTGGCAATATGATGGGTATTTTGTAGGGTATGTGGTTGACGAGTTTTTTTTTAATCCAAAATTGATGAAACGAAAAGGGTTTTTAAAGGATATTCCCGACTTTCCACCAATGTGATTATACTTTACTTTGAATTTTAATAGAAATAATTATTATTCATTTCCTATTTGAATTACAACTAAAGTCACAGTCGATAGGCCGTTAAAGAAGAAACATCTATATCTTCAACTGATTATCATTTTGAATCAAAATGCATCCCACATTCCATCGCCATATATATGATTAAAAAGAAAAGGTGAATTTCATGAAGTTTGACCAAGTTAGGGTGGTCCAGGACAGCTGATTTTATATTTTTAAAATTTGTAATGTCATTTATAATTAATTATTTACTTGGAAAATATTACAAAAAATATACATCACATCCAGGCTTATGGAGTACTCTACTTATGTCTAAAATATTATAAAAAAAATATTATCATTTTATTGTGGTTAGAGATTGGTTAGGCGGAAACCACCACTTCTTATTTTCCTGAGAAATTTAAAGGTACTATTGCATTTGAAGTTTCAAATTTTCACCAAATATGTATATGTATATTTTAAATAAAACCTAGTGGTTTAGAAACTACATTCAATTTTCTGTAGATTCTATTCTTAAATATTTTTGAAATAATATAGATAACTTATTCAAATTTTTATGTCAAGTTGCCTAACTCAGATTTTTCTAAATTTTTTGCCACTTAAGGGCCTATTTTTTCCATGATGATCCTGCACATACCCTAGTTATAGAGTAAAAGACCAATTTCCTTCAAGTTCAGAATGGGTGGAATTGGAAAGAAGTTGATTTCATTCATGCCTGACTTCTCAGACAGGTTTTGAACCAGGATGAGGAGCTCTGATAGAGATAAGTGCTATCCTAGTGCATGGAAGCTAAAAGTAGAAGATGGGAGTAGTTTTACTACCCGTCATCGTTTGCATGATTCTAATTATCAAAGGGGATAAGTACATTTTATATCTTCACAACTCCAATTTCCCTAGCATGGTTGGCTAGGCAAGCCCCTTGCATTTATTTTCAGACACCATGGCCTACTAGGCAAGCCCCATGCATTTATTTTTAGAGCTCATCTTCTACATGGGAACAATTTTACAACCCCTCATCTTTTGCATGAGTTTGGTTTTGAAAGGGGCTAAGTACATTTTGTATCTTCACAACTCCCATTTCCCTAGTTTTATTGCCCCCCCTTTCCCCATGCATATTTTTTCAGAGCCCATGGCTGACCTGACAAGTTTCATGTGTTTATTTTCAGAGCGCATGGTTGACCAAACAAGTCCCAATTATTTTCAAAGAAATATGTACACAATTACATTTACATTATCACTAGCGATCCAACAAAAGCTTGGCAATTGCACTTACATTTGTATTTGTACTATGTAATAATGTGACATTGTAATTCAGTTGTAATAAAATAAATGGTTGTGCTATTAATGTGACATTGTAATTCATTTTATTAAGTCATTTGCAAGTTAAGTGCTATTAATGGTTGTGCTATTAATGTGACATTGCAATTCATTTTATTAAGGCCTTTGCAACATTGTTAAGTTACCCGCCCCTTGGCCTTGATGTCAATCCTAGCACATTAAAGTTTAAAGCAACTTTAAAACACATGTTTATTATTTATATTATAAATTACTCAACCATTTGATGAACATTTGATGTATGGTTGTAGTGGCATTCCAGAATGAAATGCATAGAGCGCTAGGCTTGCAAACTTAAACCTTTGGAATCACCCTATAACTGTTAGATTAACAAAGATCAATGATTTAGAATTTGTTGTCAATGTAGAAGTAAATCATAAATGGCTTGTTTTAAATGTTGTCATCCATGTACTAATTGTGTACTGTGTAGTCCGAAAGTAATATAAACACGTAGACGTTTCAGTTTCATTCATTTTAATATTTGAAAAAATAGCACTTTCTATTGCTAAGTGATTTTATTTTGAAGTTAGATGGTTAGTACACGGGGATATTTCAATCTTCAGTTTGCTCATTGCAATGTACCACCCTGTTCTAGGTTCCACAGTTCCACTTCCAACAAAGCCATTCTAGTAACCCAGTTTCAACTTCAAGAATCAAAATTCGGGTAAGTTAAAGAATTCCTACAGCTACATTTCATCGTTTGATGTTTCTTAAAATCTTATTTTGTCAAACTTTGAATTTTAGGTTTAGGGTTAAGAGGCCTGCTTAAGAATTAAGAAAAATTAAGGACTAATAGGGAATTCACAAATTTCACATTGTTGATTGTATTAGAATTTCTACCACCAGTACAACTAGAGCAATGTCAAATAAAAAATACATTATGCAAAATTGCTTAAAACCCTAGTGTTGTGACCTTAGCACACACGCCCTGTTCAGAACGGGGACCCTCTTCTCTTACGCCTTGTCAGGTCATTTTTGTCATTGCCTCGTTTTGCATGCCCCACTTTTTGGTATCTTGGATGGTCAATGTCGCTTTAAAGTCCCACCATAAGTTGACCATGCCTTCCCCTTTTGATTTTGTCATGTTCTGGGGCTTTGCGGGGTCACTCTAGTAGTTTGCCCCTTCCAACGACCCCGGGCCTTGCCGGCCCCGGCTGTTCGAGCTTCCCTTGTTGGGTTTCTCCTTTCCGTTGGCCGTTCTGAACACCATTCGATTTGCGTCCTCCCAGACCCCGGGGTCTGAACTCCCGGTCTCTGTCTGCAATCCTTAGAAAATCTCGTCGCGACTGTTTAACCATCCGGGCCCCGAATGCAGAAGTTCCGTTGCCAGAGTTCTGGGGGTGTCTCACCGTCCTAGACGGTGAACCTCTGGTGGTGTCCCCCCTTTCAGGTCCCTCCACCATGTTTACCATCTAAAAATTTTGCATGAAAACTTGACTTCTGTTGAGTCTTCCGGGCCCGGTCTTCTAGAATTCTGCCTCCAGAATTCCGTGATGGTTCTGCTGTCTCCTACAGCGGGTCTTCGACGAAACTCCACTATCCAGGCCCTGAATCTCTCTCCGTTGCCGCCGACCTAACCAAGACAAAATCCTATAGCAGCCATTGTCTTGAGCCCACTCGGCTACCGGACCTCGAGTCTCCCGCTGCCGTTGCCAACATTCAAACTCACCAACTTTTCTCTCGCTGTACCTGCATTTAATGGGGTCATTAATGGCGATTAGGGGTATAAAAGACCTGTTTGAGCCCGTCATTATCACTTGACAGAGTTGTAGAGCGATCACAGAACCTGCTAGAGGAGCCCACCGTCTTCGACACCTTCATGATCATCGCCCTCAACATCACTTCATCGATCATAGGTGGATCCCACACCTCCCATATCGTGTGTTCAAGGTAGGTTTTCCATTTGCCCCTCCCGAACTTTATTTTCATGATTTCTAAGGGTTAAAATGAATAACGAACATCAAAACCATGAATGAATGATAAACCATAGTGTGGCAGACAAAACCCATATTTTGAAAACTTAGAAAACCACTTAGGGGCCCCCCATGACCGATCTGGAACCTTCCCTCACTGCGACCGTTCCTCCCACAGAGAAATCATGTCCTTCGGCCCCGTGGCCTGTCTTTGCCATCCAAAATCGAAGCGATAAACCCTCTTTCCGATGGCGAATTTCCCCTTCGGGCCCAAGCCATCGGGCTTCCTTATTCAGAAATTCGCTGGATCGCTGCTGTGTCAAAACGACAAACTTACCCTGACCTCCTGACCATAGGAGCCCGCCCTTTCCTCGCCTCGGGCATTTCAACTTAGACAAGCGCCCTTTGGATCCTTCGGGCCTGGGACTCCGGACATCAGTTCTCGGGATTCCGACCTCCATTCGCTGTGGGGATAACCTTTGATCAAGAAATGCCCTTTTTCCTACCAGGCTCCATTGCCTGAGAGTCATGTCCTAATCCGCCGTCTCGAGGGGAAATCCTCACTCATCCTTCTGAGCTTCGGGCTCTGACTTTCAGACCGCTGTGGGACTAAAATTCGAAGTCAAACGGTGATCGACTTTATCTCTGCTCCGAACTTCTATCCGACATTCGCTCTCCCAAATGGTGAATGCACCATGCCGCCTCGGCCCTCTAGACCCATTATGAAAGTTTTCGATTACCCTCATCTGCAATGGGCTCCGGTGTGTGGGGCTCCTCCCCTCGCCCACCGTTCCAAATGAAACTCTCATCCATCCCTCCGCCCTCCCATTTGCTGCCTAACATAGAAAATGAAATCAAAGTGGCAGACTCCCCCACCGGGCCCTTATTGCCGGGCTGCCGCTTCCGAACTTCCGTACGGCGATTGCCGTGACAAACGGAGAAAGACGAATGCCTCTCGGGTACCACAGGCCTGAGGCTGAAGAAGTGAAGTCACGAACTGTTGATCGCCCCGCGACCTACCGGACCCCGGACCCCAGAGTTCCATCTCTAGAATTCCATTTTCAGCCTGTTGTTCAAACTGAAATCTCTGGACGGCTCTCCGGCCCGGGACTTCCGGATTCTCCTAAACCAATCCAAACGAGCCCAAATCTGAAATCTAACTTCGACCCACATGCTTAATTTCGGTCCTCTTCATTACAAACCTCTCAAAGTGCTAAAATCTGACCGAAGAGAATCTCTGGGAGCCTTCCGCCTTTTTCGCCCTTCCAAATAGCATTCTTATTAGGGAAATCCGACCCTCTAGGCCTGAACTGTTCAAATTCCCTTAATCAAAGATCGATGACATCAGGAAATAGAGATCATGTTGTGCTTAATAGATGGACTATTTAAAATGGATGTTACTTTTAGGATTTCAGCTAACATGAATGCTTTTGTGATCTATTGTGCTGACTACGCCTTTGCTTACAGGATATATGGAATCAGGCGCGGGACCTTCAGCGGCACCCATCGAGAAGGACAAAGAGAAAAAGTCAGGAAAAACTCCTTGAGGAAAAGAGGACAAGGACCAAATGAAGTATCAATTCCAGGGTGAGCCTCTACACTCTAAAGACACCACGGATTGGAAGGAGATTACTGACACCAACATAGGCCACGTTAATATTGATGAATTCATACAAAGGGTCAGGGTCAATCCAATGACCAAAAATGCAAGATTGATAAGGCAAAGTGGAATAGCAAAGGTTGCTAGATTCCCTCCATCCCTCGTGGCCCCTGAATTGGTTATGGCTTGTCGAGAGGCATATCAAGCCGACACAAGAACAATTGTTGATAGAGAGGGCAACATTCTTGCCGATATGTCACCTGAGGGGATCATAAAAACTTTCCCCATTCCCACATTTCAAGAGATGGAAGTGCCAAGCATAGAAGAATGCCAAGCAGCATGGGACGATAATCTAATGGGCTGTAAGAAACTAATAAATCAGCACTGGCTCAAAGAAAAGTAGGACAGCACTGCGAAGGTTCCTCAAGAACTCTTTTGCAGTGACTTCCACGAAGATTACCATGACTTGGTCACCATGTTAAACAGAGTTATGGGTCTTTCTGTGGCCGCCTACTTTCAGGAATGGATGGTTTACTTCATTAAACAAATTCTTCGAGGGAATGAGGATGTCACAAGAAAAACTTCATTCTATTGGGGAGGCATAATAAGCAACTGCTTCCATGAGCAATTCATCAACGTGAGGAAGAGCTCTAAATTTTTTATGACTTCCTATCTTGTCTATTCCTTGGTGGATCAGAGACAGTATAACGGGTTGTTTGTAGCACCCGATCAAGAGCAAGGGCGAAGACTCAAAGCATATGGTAGGTACCCGCAGCTCTAGTATCAGAACTTCAAGAAGGAATACTGCAGAGTAAACGATGCCTTCATTGGGTATATTATTAGAATGATTGCCAAAGACTTTGAGAGGAGGGTCTCTCATAGCGCCAGGGCACTTTTGAAATAGTATGCCTTCCTCGTTATCCAGTATCTGAAGTTCACATACATCCATGCCTAGGGCTTCACTGAAAGGCCTAACAGATTGCCTCGGTACCCCAATGACCGAATCATCGTTCTGGAGCTTTCCCGGCAACTCCAACACATACAAGCAATCTTCAGCAGCAAACACATAGCAAGGATTTCTTATCCCATGACCTTGGGCCAGGTCATGTACAGGTTGCAAACTTCCCAGTGTGCCGGTAACTCTGAGAAAGAGCTAAAGGATTACCATTTCTACTTACACACTGTTCGCTCATGGATAGACTCACATGGCCATGTCAGGAAGGCATTAGGACTAGGGTACGCCCATTTGCATCACATTGAAGACTTCTGGGGGAATTACCAGGACGGCAAAGAGGTACTCACAAGGCACTATATGTGAATGATGGTGCAGTTTTTATGGAGGGTGCAACCTTTCCCCATACTAGACCAGGTTGAGGAGGATGAGAGCACCATAATGCACCCTAGGTACCCTGCAGTCGCCAATTTTCTGATACCATCAATTGACTGGGACGAGCAGGAGGTCGATGACTTCGACACTATAAGCCAGCCAATCTTGGCTTGCACTAAAGAGTGGGTCAATGGGTAGGTGGCTCAATTAAAGCAGCAAGGAGTAATTTTGAATTACGAAATGCTCAAAAGTGAGCCAAGTGCCACAGAGGATGCCGCTGCCACCACTTCTACTGGTGGGACCTCCAAGTCTCCTCCGCTCACCAGATCCAAGAAGAGAAAGGGGACGAAAATGGAACAGTCTCCAGACCCAAAGGTCTATGCGAGGAAAGAAATAGGAGGCTCACCCTCCAAAAGGCTCAAACAGGCGGGAAGCACCAAGGAACAACCCTCGACCTAGGAGGAGGTGAAGGGTACAAATCAATTGGAACCTCTCTTGGGTCTACTTGCCCCTGCTTCTATGCCACCTACCTCTCTGGCTATGATTGCCACATCCCTGTCGGCAGTGGACATCTCTGTCCATCTCGCCCCTTCGCCTCCGACTGAGTCTGTAATAATTGTTGACTCCTCTTCTGCCATGACCTCACCCCCTTCCTCCATTGCCATATCACCAACCACATCACTCCCTCTGACAACTGTGACAACACCTATTCCCATTTTCTCCATGCCTGAGACCCTCTCGAAACATATGCAGAATCTTCCCCTTGAGCTATCTGAGATCCTAATGGACCCCGCTCTTCACGCAACCCTTGCACAAGCCCTCGCTACTGCTCATCCTTCACAACCACCAACAGGGCCATAGGATATGGAAGCCACCATGCTGATCTCTAAGGAGTGGGAGGAATGAGAACGAGAAGCCTCAGGGGCCTATGAGGAAGAGGCTGATGAATACCACGAGCACCCATAATATGAGCATCGAGTAATTGACAAGGTGGCCTATGAAGAAGAGGGAACTGGTTCGTTAGAAAGTGGGGACATGGAAGGTAGCACCGGTGGTAGGGTAATCATGTAGGCCTTTGACGATGACATTGAAGAAGAGTTAGCCCGACAGCCAAAGGACACCAAATCAGAGGAAGAAAAGTTGCCCCTTGAAGAAGAAGAGCAGCAACAAGAAGACAAAACTGATGGTTGGGCCCGAACTGTTGAAAGCCTCGAAGTTAGGAAATTAATAGAACATGTGCACAAGATTGAACATGCTGAGGAAAAGAAAGAAGAAGAGATGACAGAGCAAGAAAGTCCCATACAGCAACTGTCCTCTGTGCTTCCTATCAAATGCCTCGTGTTCATCCAAGATTCTGACGAGGAGGATGGAGATGCTGGCAGGAAGAAAGAAAAGTCTTCAGAGGAGAAGGGAGTAGAAATCTTGGCCTTAACCGAGAAGGGTGAGGGTAGGCATGATTCACCTAAAGGGAAGTCTGCTGTGCCTGAATGGTTAGAGAAGCAGGTTGAAAGAAAAACCCTTGTATTAAAAGACCCAAGGGCAAGATTAGAGGCCATCTTAGCTTGGGTTCAAATCATGACAAAGAAGGAGGAGAAGCCCAAAGTCCGATCCAGGGTGATGATGGATGCGTCTGGGTTTCGAGCAACACAAATAGCAACTCCTGTGATTGGCCAAGCTGGGGTAAGTTACAACATCTCCACCATCAACTTGGGGACCGCCACTAAAGAGCAGAAAGTTGGACACCTTGAGGAGTTAGTGGCTACAGTGGTGCATTTGATAAAATAGGATAAGATCTCGAAGGATGAGCTCAAAGCACAGGTCGCGACCTTAACGGATTACATACAACAATGGTTTTCAGTGGATGACCTACCTACCACATCCACAGCCACACCCTAGCTGCTATCCAAGGAGCAAATCGATAAGATGGAAAGAAGGAAGAACTTGGAAAAGACCACAGATGACTGACTCTGATAAGTCTCATATGTCAGAAACATAGGAATTAGCCAGGCTGTACGAATAGCCAACAAGTTCTTAGATCTATTATAGTCTTTGGAGGGCACGAGGAAGCTCTGCACTGACTTCCCTGTGATTTATGACTCCACCTTTCTGAGGATCGAAGCTATCCTTCGGATGCCAGAAGCCACGTGGGAGAAGGAGCTTGCATTTAAGAAAGATGATCACTGGCTAATGGATGTATGGCGATGGGATTTTGACAACCAGAAGGAAAGGCTAGAACAAATCATGGGCAAGGTAGATCCGGACATTGAATGGATCAAGGAAATCAAGGAAAAATGTGCTCGTTATCTTAGGCTGATGATGGACTACGACATGCCCACATTGCAAATAGATCCGGAAAAGATAAAGCCCTACTTCCAGGAGAAGATGAAGGATGGGATGGCTGGCGAGATCACAGTGGAATTCCTGAGTTTTGGTGCTCATGCCTTCAATTAATTGGAGTTGTTCAGGGACCAAGGTGCAAAGTATGATGAGGATTGGAAAAGGTTCGAAGACAATGCAAAAGAATGGAGCTATCGGGTGTTGCGATATATGAAATCGTGGAAATAGACAAACTCCAATCAATCATCCTCAAGTTCATAGAATACATAGCTTCCAAGGGGCAAGAGGACAGCCCTGCCAAAGATGAAGAACTCCCTGAAGAGTAGCTATAGTGAAAACAACAATCCACTAAATGACAAAAGAGCTATAGTGCTGTCACTAGGTGACAAAATAGGGAAAAGACAAAGATGTATTTTAAAGTGTGATATATTGGGGGGTAGGTGAAACCCTATTTTGTAATGAATCTTGGCCACACAATAAGAATTGATCTTGGCCATTCATTAGATCTTTTGGGCACTATAAATAGAGCTCTTCTCTCATTTGCAAAGTTGAGTTGAGTTGTTGTAAAGGCATGCTGCAGAAATTTATAAAGAAAAGAACATTGCCTTGGTGTATTTTCTGAGTTTCTCACATGTTGCTTGATTCAATCTCCATTGTTAGATGTTGAACTTAGGTTTTATTGTTGTTCTAGTTAACTATTTCCTTGCTTTGATAGATTTTATGAATACTGTCCTGTGATCATGAAAATTCCTATTGTGTTGATAATTTCTTAGTCCATACTTTTTGTTGTTTGCTGATGGTAGGTAGCTGTGTAAAGTTAGCTTGGACTTGAATTCAAAGTTGCTCCAAAACTTTCATCTATGTTCACACATGTATATGGTAAATGACAGATGGAACATTTACAGACCTTAGAAGATAGCACAATCTCCATGAGACTGTGAAATTTCTGGTTAAGTGGAACATTGTTTGAGGAAGCTGTCCATTGTAGGAACTCCATCATCACTGTTCACGCTTAGTTGCAGATCTAGGAACCTCCTTTCTTCCCTGCCCTTTTTCATTTTATTTAATGAGTAACCTATGCCAAGGTTCATTGCATATTGTAAAGCCAAATCCAATGATAAACATGGAGTCTATGAATACTGTTTGAACCTACAACAAAATGCCTAATAACTTTCCTATCTTTAAAACTCCATTCCAAGATCCAACTTTCCATCCTTTGTATTACCTACGTAAGACCGCCTTGTGATTCCAGTAAATCACATCAAACAACTGAGATATTTCAAGCACTGTCAAGACCTGACATTAGAGACCTTGGGATAGTGTTCTACAATCTAATTGTGGAAGATTGTCTTTCAAGAGAGGTAGTGCATCTATGCATTACCTGTATTGAGAAGTGCATAAAAAATACATCAATGGAACTGGCGCTAGAAGGAGGGCTCACACATTGGGAATACAAAACTGAAGGTTGGAATTGATTCATTTTATGCCCTCCTCCTCCTAATGCCATCAACAGAACTAGCACTAGAAGGAGGGCCTGAAGTTGGAATACAAAGGCTAAAAGGTTAAGAGAAAAACTGGATCGAATTGGATCATTCTCCCTCGAAAGATTTTAAAGAATTTTATGATCAATGCCAAACAAGGGAGAATTTGAAGAATTGCAGCCTGCTACAAGGGCGAAGTGAGTTAAGGGAAGTAGCGTTCCCTTTTCCTCTTCCTCCATTCCACCCACTTCCATTCCATCCTTACCTTCATTCAGCTGGCCTTCATCTTCCACCCAACCATCTCAAACTGCATTTGCACCTCCTACCTCCGGCAGCCAGGGGATTGCTCCTCTCTTGGCCCTTCCAGCCCAGGGCATAGTCCAATCAACAGCAGCTCCAGTGTAGCCCCAGATTGTTGTCTTATTGTAGGTACAGCCCCAACTTGCTATTTCCCAATAGCAAATACCACCTTCGCCATCCTCCATGGCTTGGTTAGCACATAACCCTTCGCCGATACATTTTGCTGCCTACCATGATATGCCTAAGAATCCAGAGGGATTTTGTTCAAAGTTCCATCCTCATGACCTACAAAGAATAGCTAAGGAGCATATCAAAATATTCGAGACAGTAATCACTAAAATGCAAATCAACCATGAGGATGTCACATGCTGCCTTTTTCCACATTCGTTGGGAGAAGAGGTTTTTTATTAGTACATCAATCTGCCGAGGGGATCCATTACCTCATGGAATCTGATGAAGAATGCTTTCCTATAGAAATACAAGATTCCCATCAGCCCTTTAGAACTTTGCCAGCAATTTATGTCTGTCAGAAGGGAAGTCAACGAACCTATTGGGTCCTTCAATGATCATTTTCATCGGGCCTATACAAGGCTTCAGGACCCGTACCATCATAATGATGCTGTAGCCCTCCTGGTCTACTATGCGACATTGGATAACCTCACGTCAGCTTTGGTGAAAAGGATCACCCAACATTCACTACCCTGGTGACTGCCTATACGGAGGCTATTGTCACTAGTGCAGATTTAGGGCAGAATATCTCTGGCCCGCTGCCTTCTTTGGGGCTGGTAGCCCACCCGATGTAGATTCAAGGTCTAAATCAAGCTTTTGCTCATCAAACCCCTCTTATGAATCAAGTGCCTCAGTTTCCTATTGTCCCACATCCAGGGCAGCCACTAAATTATGTGCCTCCCGTGCCTTCCTATTCACAGCCTCAACCACAGTATAACTATTCTTAGGCTACCCCACAACAACACGCGTATTCCCAACAGCCCCAGGTGCCATTGTACCTATTGGGGCCAGAATTTCCTCCAACTTATCAGAATCAGCCAACAGCCCTACCCACTTTTCTCCAAAATTCGGTGCCGTCACTTGGGAACGTGACCGAGAAAGACAAGTTAGAGGAGCTGATTAAGATGATAAAAGAGATGTCCATGGAGATGACACACCTAAAAAATTAGAATAATCAGTTGCTGGCCTCCCAGCGTAATTTCAAGGCCAATCTTAACTGGAACAAGCACTTCCTCTAGGAAAAACTATGATAGGGGCGGAATGCTAATCAGAATTCAGAAAGGAGACCTTCTTAGAGGCAGAATCGTGCATAAAACACTAGGCCCAATAACGGAGGTGTCCCTATGCCTTTCGATCAACTGACAAGCAACAAAAAAATGACCAGTGGAGTATACCTTGCTGAAGCAGCCTTGTCCGGATGGTGCAAGATTCATAAAACCAATAGGCATTCTGAGTTGGATTGCCCCAAATTCTAGACAGCCGCTGAAATATTCCAGGTAGAAGTGCAAAATACAGTGGACAATGCTGGCTGTAGGGACATCATCCCAGCTGAGCCATATGATTCCTCCTGTTTCGTGGTTAATCGAGCACCATTTCTGAGGGTGACTGTAATGAGCCTGAAGTTGAGCCTGTTTCTATTGAGGATGGAGAAGTGCAAAAGGTAAGTAACGAGCAAACTTTGGCTCAACTTTTCAATTCAGTGGAATGGTCCAGTAGATGAAGAGGAGCAATTTGTAGATGAGGTCCACATGTTCCATTAAAGGTCGACTCCCTACTTCCTTAGGAATAGACAGGTAGGTGGACCCTTTACAACTTCTACCCCACCAAACAATTTTGCCACTCCGCCTGATCCTAATGCTAGCAATAACCTTGGACTTCCCCATATACCTACCCAATACCTCAACAAGAATGGGTCTCAAAACTAGTCACAAAATCAGCCCCAAGGCCAATCCCAAAATTTGGCTAGTCAAACAAAAGTCCAACCCCTTAGTTCTGCCATAGGCCAGGCTTTTAGTTCAGAAATTGAGCAAATGGGTGAATATGTGGCAGAAGAGTTCAAAAGGGTATAAATCAGTTTGTCAGCCTTTGAATTACTCAAAGTCCCTACTGTAAGGCATTCCTTCTTTAGGATCCTTAATGGAACTCCATCTTCTAGTACAACGCAAGAAGCACCAGCTAAGAGGGTTACCTTTGAAGAGCCTAGGAAAGAAACAGAGATACAAGATAATACCGAGAAAGGGAAGGATATCCTTGTAAATTAATCTACGAGTAAACAAATTGAAAAGGAACCAGAATAGAGTAATAGGCAGTTTCCTAAGGACCTATCATTTAGGCAAAATAGGGATAAAGGCAGTGATAAGAACAAGGGTCAAGTAGCTCACATGGATATGCCTAAGGGCATCTTCCAAGGAAGGTTGGAAACTCCCCCTTTCTTGACCACCATTAGGGTCTTTGGGAAGAACTTGCATAACTACTTGCTCGACTCAGGACCGTCTGCCAACGTCATGCCCTTGGTAGTATGCAAGGCTCTTGGCATCACCCCCACTCCTTTAAGGAGGAAGGTCACCCATTTGGACAAAAAAGAGATTATCATTATAGGAGAAATAAATCGGATCCCGATGCAAATTGCTACAGACCCAAGGATATAACAAGTCATTGATATTTAGGTGGCAGACATTCCTAATGCATATGGAATCATCTTGAGAAGAGAGTTCACCAAAGCACTGAATGGATATACCGCCACAGACCTTTCTCACATGTGGCTACCATGGAAGGGGCTGCCAAATCAAATCCGTATCAACCATGAACCCCGTATGAAATACATAATCACAGAGTACAATAATATTAATGAGGTGCTATTTTTCGAGACTAACCTGGGGAATTACTATCCTTTTTCCTACCAAAACAAGGCTGAGCTCTAGGAGGAACGTGCCAATGAAGTACTCCTAGTGCTGTGTAGTCCTCTAATAGATTCCACTCAAATATCTCTGAATACAAAAGGGCTGGTGGAACCAGATGACAGGCATGATGAAGATGACGACTGGGGAGTACTCAATGATTTCTAGGGGTTCCTGGAAAAGTGTGTTAGTGACCAACTCAACTTGGGCGCCTGGATGAATTTCCAAGATCTCTTATTGCCAAACTGGTGCAGGGTTCACAATGTTGCCCACTCTGAGTTTGAGTGTTGCTTATGTCAAACAGCAGTCGAGCATGTTAAAGGATCAGCTGCTCCTCAGATTGAAATGCCAAAGGAGGCACCAATAGAACCACCCGCTGGTCACTACACTGCCCCAAAAAATAACCTTAAAAGCAAGGAGCCTTTCACCCAGTTGAAAGGGAATAGGAACTTAATCAGACTCAAAGATAAAAAACCTTCTGCATGTTGGACTCTCTGATTTGATAGATCCAAGTCCAAACAAAGAGCCGGAGCTGGGTTTGAACTCATAAGCCCAATGGGTAAGACCTTTTTTGCTGCCCATAGATTACAATTTTATTGCACCAATAACATAGTAGAATATGAGGCCCTAGTTCATGGCCTTCTCATGGCCTTGAAGAAAAATGTGAAAATGCTTCAAGTTTTTGGGGATTCTGAACTAGTAGTCAAACAGGTCAGGAAGCTGTATTCTTGTCATGATAGAAGGCTCACCAATTATAGGCACATGGTTTGGGACCTCCTGGAGGGCTTAGATGCATTCAATATATAGTTGATCCCTCGTGCTCAGAACCGTACAGCTGATGCTTTGGCTCAAGCGGCCAACACTTTACAACCCCTCTCTTTATCTGGGCTCAAGAAATTCATGGTTGAGCTGACACCCACGCCATCGGTCCCAGATAATGTTACCCACCTACAGGTGTTTAATGATGACAAACATATCCTTGAATTCATCACAAGTTCTGATGTCTTCGCAGCTCAAATAATTGATGAAGTTGATCTGCAGGAGGCCGAACTGGACATAGAAGGGGTTATTAACCTTAAGACCAATATGATCCCCAGAGGCATGGTTCAGCTAGAATGTGTATTCGACTTAGATTAGATCAAAGACTAGAACCAAAAAATGAAGAAAGAGTCCATAAGCAACCAGTGTGATGCTCTCAACCTCGGGACAGCTGAGGAAGTCAATAATGTTTTTATTGGCAACGTATGCACACCAGAGGAAAAGAAACGAATAACAAATTCACTGCAGAAATATCATGATGTGGTGGCATGGAGCTACGAAGATTTAAAGACATATGACACTTCTGTCATCATGCACACCATCCCTCTCAAGACAGAGGTGAGGCCATTCCATCAGCGGTAGCGTCCTATCAATGCCTTGTTAGAACCCGTCATTTATAAAGAGGTACAAAAATTGCTATCGGCAAGGATTATTTTTCTAGTCAGACACTCTATATGGGTGGCCAATTTGGTCCCAGTTAGGAAAAAGAATGGGGAGATCAGATTGTGTGTGGATTTCCGCAATTTGAACCGAGCTTCAGAGAAGGATAATTACCCGGTCCCTTCATTGGATTAGGTGTTGCAGATCGTCAATGACTCCCAGATGATGTCTTTCCTCAACGGGTATTTCAGGTATAATCAGGTGATGGTACAATATGAAGATCGTCATAAAATGACGTTCACCACCAAATGAGGAACGTTCACGTATAAGAGAATGCCTTTTAGGATCATCAACGCCGACGCCACCTTCTAACGTGCCATGGATATCGCCTTTAAGGATTTGATTGGAAAGTGCATAATCATCTACATGGATGATTTAATTGTGTTTTCTAAAAAAAGAGGGGATCACATCTCTGATTAGAGCAAGGTGTTTCAGAGATGTAGGGAGTTCGGGGTTTCCCTTAACACCAAGAAATGCATTTTTGAGGTGACTGAAGGCAGGTTACTTAGGCACATCATTTCAAAACAGGGTATCTCCATAGACCTTGAATGTATCGAATCCTTACTCAAAATTCCACCCCAGGAAGGAAGAAAGAATTAAAATCTTTCTTTGGAAACATCAATTTTGTCAGGAAATTCATTACGGGTTTCACGGAGATTGTTAAACCTCTCAATGCTATGTTGAAACAAGATACCAAAGTTGAGTGGATACCTGACGCCAAACAAGCTTTTGAGGAAATCAAACAGGCCATCGCCGAGGCGCCTGTATTAGTCAGCCCAGATTATCTGAAGCCATTTTACATCTACTCATTCACTTCAGAGCATTCTTGTGCTAGCATGTTGACCTAGAAGGACGAGGAAGGAAATGAGCACCTGATCACCTTCATGAGTGCTCCCTTAAAGGATGTTGAATTGCGATATCACAATGTAGAAAAATAGGCGTACACTCTTGTTAGAGGGGTGAAGAAATTTAGACACTACATCCTGCGCAATAAGGTATTTGCCATTGTCCCCAACTCAGCAGTAAAAATGCTGCTCATGCAAAATGAATTAGGTGAAAGAAGAGCTAAATGGGTCACCTTGCTCTAAGAATATGACATGGAGATCCAACCAATGAAGCTGGTAAGAGGACAGGCACTCACCTGCACGATTGCTGAAGTGGCAGTAGAAAATGGACCCGAACTCACGGTGCAGCAGTACCAGCTTGAGGATGTCTCTCCTAGAGAATGGTACCAGAATGTCGTCTATTATTTTCTAAACCATAAGTGTCCACTGCACTTGCAAGGAGTTCAAAAGAAGGCCCTTAGATTGAAGAGCAATGGCTATATGCTACAAGGTTCCATTCTCTACAAGAAGAATCAGGAGGGTATTTACTTAAGATGCCTAGGTAAGGAAGAAGCGGATCGAGTTTTAAAAGAGTTCCATGAAAAATTTGGCACTGGCCATGGTTTTGGTTCTTCCACAATGCATCAAATATTGAGAGCAAGGTATTATTGGCTAACTATCTTCAAGGATGCTCATTGTCATGTTCGTTCATGTCACACATGCCAGACCGCTGCCACCAAGGAAAAGAATGCTACTGTCCCGTTGTAGCCTGTGTTGGAGGTAAGGCCGTTTGCGCAATGGGGTCTTGACTTCATCGGTCCGGTAAGACCTCCATCATCTGCGAGACACAGGTACATTCTTACCACTACTAATTACTATACTCGGTGGATGGAAGCAATAATATGTAAGCAGTGCACAACTGAAGTAGTTACTAATTTATTAGAAAGTTTCATTTTAAATTGCTTTGGTTGTCCTTATGCTTTGGTATGTGACAATGGACCGACTTTTGCTTCATTGAAATTTACTATTTGGGCATTTGACTACGGGATTGCCCTTAAGTTTTCATCCAATTACTACCCCCAAGGCAATGGACTCGCTGAATCTACAAATAAAAACTTGATTACCGTAATCAAAAAACTATTAGATAGGAATCCCAAGGACTGACATACCTAGCTCTGTTTCGCCCTTTGGGCTGATCGCACTCGCCACAAGGCTACCCTTGGCGATTCCCCGTTTCACCTTGTTTATGTCCTAGAACCAATGTTTCCTATCCATCTAAAGATTCCTACTCTTCAGTTCATCAATGATTTTTATGAGGGAGGAGATCATAGGGAAGCTCGGTTAGCTGAGCTCTTGCATTTAGAGGAAGTACAAGACCGCACAATAGAAAATTTTGCCAAACATTAGGGCATAATTAAAAGATGGTTCGACCACTGAGCCAAGATCAAAGCCTTTAGAATTGTAGATCTGGTCCTGTATTGGGACAGGGCCCACGAAAAGAAAGGGGGACATAACAAATTCGACAAGCTTTGGCTTGGCCCCTTTTAAATTGCTGAGATTTTGGGAGATAATGCTTTCTACCTAAAGACCTTAACTGGTGAGAACGTCCCATTGCCGGTCAATGGGTAGCACCTGAAGCATTACTTCCAGGCTTGAGCTCATTGGAGCTCTTCTTTCTAAATATTTGTACATTGGTTAGGTAGATTGCTTTTTTGGTTTGCTTGTGTTTTTTGTTTTGCGTCGCTCTTTTTGTTCCCCCCTCTCGGCAGTTTTGTTTTGAAAAGTTGTTTCCTGCCCCTCAGCGGTGGCCGTGCTTGCTTGACAAGCGGTTTACTTTGCTGTCTGTCCTTTGTATTCTTCGGCTAAACATTCACTCTCAACTATTGACCTCTGAAAGCTATCCATGAATGATTTCCTTGTTTGAGCTCTACTCAGAATTCGACCCTGGATTGGATCTTCTTACATACATCTCAGATCTGGCACAAAACACATAATAATTATTTCTGAAAGATTGTGCCATGGTTGTTGTGACACCCTAGTGAGTGAAAAATCTTAAGTCTGCTCCAGTGACCACTGCAATCTCAAACCCATCGTAGGCTTCTGTGCTTACCCAGTCAAATTGAATGATAAATGAGAAGTGAATATTGAAGGAATATCAAAGCAAAAGAGTAAAATAATTCTGAAAAATAAGTGACCATATGGGTGTTTGGGTAACTCTACCAGGGCTATGGATGCCTAGCTGGCAGTAGAGCAATATCCACGAGATTGTAGCAACAACTCTATTGAGGCTATCGGCGCCTGACTGGTAGCGGGGCAATGTCTAAGTTATTTTTGGTGTTAAATGATTTACATGGATCGCTAGGTTGAATTGGTAACCATGGTCACTATCCCAAAGAAATGAATGAACTCACTACACACACTTCTGAGATGTCCTGTAAACTGACCCAATTAATGATCTCGTTCTCCCAGATTCATCTATGGAAGCCACTCCTGGTCTGTAAAGCTAGAGATTCTAGGTCCTGAATGAATATTTATCCTTAGAACGCTCAAGAGTGTTCTCCAGTGGAGTCACCATTTGTTATGCCCTTAGCACACACACCCCATTCAGAATGGGGACCCTCTTCTCTTTCGCCTTGTCGGGTCATTTTTTGTCGCTTCCTCCTTTTGCGTGCCCCACTTTTTGGTATCTCAGATGGTCAATGTCACTTTAAAGTCCCACCATAAGTTGACCATGCCTTCCCCTTTTGATTTTGTCGTGTTCTGGGGCTTTGCAGGGTCACTTTGGCAGTTTGCCCCTTCTAACGGCCCCGGGCCCTGTTGGCCCCAGCCGTTCGAGCTCCCCTTACCGGGTTTCTCCGTTTCATCTGTCATTCCAAACACTGTTCGATTCGCGTCCTCCTGGACCCCAGGGTCTGAATTCCCAGTCTCCTTCTGCAATCCTTAGAAAATCTCATCACGACTGTTTAACCATCTGGGCCCCGAATGCCAGAGTTCTGCTGCTTGAGTTTCGGGGGTGTCTCGCCGTCCCAGACAGTGAACCTCTGGCGGCGTCCCGCCTTTTGGGTCCCGCCACCATGTTTACCATCTGAAAATTTTGTGTGAAAACTTGACTTCTATTGAGTCTTCTGGGCCTGGTCTTCTAGAATTCTGCCTCCAGAATTCTATGATGGTTCTGCCATCTCCTACGGCAGGTCTTCGGCGAAACTCCGCTTTCCAGGCCCTGAATCTCTCTCCGCCACCGCCGACGTAACCAAGACAAAATCCTCCAGCGGCCGCCGTCTTACGCCCACTCGGCTGCCGGACCCCGGGTCTCCTGCCGCCATTGCTGACATTCAAACTCACCAACTTTTCTCTCACCGTACCTGCATTTAGTGGGGTCATTAATGGCAATTAGGGGTATAAAAGACCCATTTGAGCCTGTCATTATCACTTGACAGAGTTGTAGAGTGATCACAGAACCTGCTAGAGGAGCCCACCATCTTCAACACCTTCATGATCATCGCCCTCAGCATCACTTCATCGATCGTAGGTGGATCCCACACCTCCCGTATCGCATGTTCAAGGTAGGTTTTCTGTTCGCCCCTCCTGAGCTTTATTTTTGTGATTTGTGAGGGTTAAAATGAATAATGAACATCAAAACCATGAATGAATAATAAACCATAGCGTGGCAGACAAAACCCATATTTTGAAAACTTAGAAAACCACTTAGGGTGCCCTCATGACCGATCCAGAACCTTCCCTCGCCGCAGCCATTCTTCCTGCAGAGAAATCATGTCCTTTGGCCCCGCGGCCTATATTCGCCATCCAAAATCGGAGCGATAAACCTTCTTTCCGACAGCGAATTTCCCCTTCGGGCCCGGGCCGTGGGCTTCTTTATTCAAAAATCTGCTGGATCGCCGCCGTGTCAAAACGACAAACTTACCCTGACCTCTCGACCGTTGGAGCTCGCCATTCTCCTCACCTCGGGCATTTCAACTTAGACAAGCGCCCTTCGGATCCTTCGGGCCCAGGACTCCAGACATCCATTCCCAGGATTCTGACCTCCGTTCGCTGCGGGGATAACCTTTGATCAAGAAATGCCCTTTTTCCTACCGGGCTCCGCCACCCGGGAGTCATGTCCTAATCCATCTTCCCGAGGGGAAATCCTCATCCGTCCTTTCGAGCTTCAGGCTCTAACTTTCAGACCATTGTGGGACTAAAATTCGAAGTCAAATAGCAATCAGCTTTATCTCTCCTCTGGATTTTCATTCGGCATTTGCTCTCCCGAACGGTGAATGCACCATGCCGCCCTGGCCCTCTGGACCTAGTATGAAAGCCGTCGATTGCCCTCATCCGTGCCGGGCTCCGGTGTATGGGGCTCCTCCCCTCACTCGCCGTTCCAAATGAAACTTTCACCTGTCCCTCCGCCCTCCTGTTCGCCGCCTAACATAGAAAATGAAGTCAAAGCAGCAGACTCCCCCACCAGGCCCTTACTGTCGGGCTACCCCTTTCGGACTTTCATCCAGCAATTGCCATCACAAACGGAGAAAGATGAATGCTTCCCCGATACCACAGGCCCGAGGCTGAAGAAGTGAAGTCATGAATTTTTGATCACCCTGTGACCTACCAGACCCCAGACCCTAGAGTTCCATCTCTAGAATTCTATTTTTAGCCTGCTGTTCAAACTGCAATCTCTAGATAGCTCTCTAGCCCGGGACTTCCGGATTCTCCTAAACCAATCCAAACGAGCCCAAATCTAAAATCTAACTTCGACCCACATGCTTAATTTTGGTCCTCTTCATTACGAACCTCTCACAGTGCTAAAATATGACCAAAGAGAATCTTCGGGAGCCTTCTGCCCTTTTTGCCCTTCCAAACAACATTCCTATTGGGGAAATCCAGCCCTCTGGGCCTGAATTGTTCAAATGCCCTTAATCAAAGATCGATGACATCAGTAAATAAAGATCATGTTGTGCTTAATATATGGATTGTGTAAAATGGATGTTACCTTTAGGATTTCAGCTAACATGAATGCTTTTGTGATCTATTGTGCTGACTACGCCTTTGCTTGCAGGATATATGGAATCGGGCGCAAGACCTTCAGCGGCACCCATCGAGAAGGACAAAGGGAAAAAGTCAGGAAAAACTCTTTGAGGAAAAGAGGACAAGGACCAGATGAAATATCAATTCCAGGGCGAGCCTCTACACTCTAAAGTCACCACGGATTGGAAGGAGATTACTGACACCAACATAGGCCACATCAATATTGACAAATTCATACAAAGGGTCAGGGTCAATCCAATGACTAAAAATGCAAGATCGATAAGGCAAAGCAGAATAGCAAAGGCTGCTAGATTCCCTCCATCCCTCGTGGCCCCCGAATTGGTCATGGCTTGTCGAGAGGCATATCAAGCCGACACAAGAACAATTGTTGATAGAGAGGGCAACATTCTCGCAGATATGTCACCTGAGGGGATCGCAAAAAATTTCCACATTCCCACATTTCAAGAGATGGAAGTGCCCAGCATAGAAGAATGCCAAGTAGCATGGGACGATAATCCAGCAGGCTGTAAGAAGCTAATAAATCAGCACTGCGAAAGTTCCTCAAGAACTCTTCCGCAGTGACTTCCACGAAGATTACCATGACCTGGTCACCATGTTAAGCAGAGTTATGGGTCTTCCTGCGGCCGCCTACTTTTAAGAATGGATGGTATACTTCATTGAACAAATTCTTCGAGGGAATGAGGATGTCACAACAAAGACTTCATTCTATTAGGGAGGCATAATAAGCAACTGCTTCGATGAGCAATTTGTGAACGCGAAGAAGAGCTCTAAATTTTATATGACTTCCTATCTTGTCTATTCTTTGGCAGATCAGAGACAGTATAATAGGTTATTTGTGGTGCCTGATCAAGAGCAAGGGCGAAGACTCAAAGCATTTGATAGGTACCCACAGCTCCAGTACCGGAACATCAAGAAGGAATACTGTAGAGTAAATGATGCCTTCATTGGGTATATTATCAGAATGATTGCCGGAGACTTTGAGAGGAGGGTCTCCCACAGTGCCAGGGCACTTTTGAAATAGTATGCCTTCCTCTTTATTTAGTATCTGAAGTTCACATACATCTATGCCTAGGGCTTCACTGAAAGGCCGAACAGATTATCTCAGTACCCCAACGACCGGATCATCCTTCTGGAGCTTCCCGGTAACTCCAACACATACAGACAATCTTCAACAGCAAACACATAGCAGGGATTTCTTATCCCATGACTTTGGGCCAGGGTGTGTACAGGCTGCAAAATTCCAAGTGTGTCGGTAACTCTGAGAAAAAGCTGAAGGATTACAATTTCTACTTACACACTGCTCGCCCATGGAGAGACCCGCATTGCCACGTCAGGAAGGCATTGGGACCAAGGTACGCCCATTTGCATCACATTGAAGACTTTTGGGGGGATTGCCAGGATGACAAAGAGGTACGAGCAAGGCACTATATGCAAATGATGATGCAGTTTTTAAGGAGGGTGTAGCCTTTCCCCATACCAGACCAGCTTGAGGATAATGAGAGCACCATAATGCACCCCAAGTACCCTGCGGTCACCAATTTGTTGATACCATCAATTGACTGGGATGAGCAGGAGGTTGATGACCTCGACACTATAACCCAGCCAATCTTGGCTTGCACTAAAGAGTGGGTCGATGGGCAGGTGGCTAAATTAAAGCAGCGAGGAGTAATTTTGACTTATGAAGGGCTCAAAAGTGAGCCAAGTGCCACAGAGGATGCCACTGCCACCACTTCTACCGGCGGTACCTCCAAGTCTCCTCTGCTCACCAGATCCAAGAAGAGAAAGGGGACAAAAATAAAATAGTCTCCAGACCCCAAGGTCTATGCAAGGAAAGAAATAAGAGGCTCACCCTCCAAAAGGATCAAACAGGAGGGGAGCACCACGAAACAACCCTTGACCCAAGAGGAGGAGGTGAAGGTTACGAATCAATTGGAATCTCTGTTGGCTCTCCCTACCCTTGCTACTGTGCCACCTACCTCTCTGGCTATGATTGCCACATCCCCGCTGGCAGTGGACATCTCCATCCATCTCGCCCCTATGCCTCCAGCCGAGTCTATAATAATTGTTGACTCCTCTTCTACCATGACCTCGCCCCCTTCCTCCACTGCCATGTCACCAACCATATCACTCCCTCTGGCAACTGTGGCAACACCTATTCCCATTTCCTCCATGCCTGAGGCCCTCTCAAAACATATGTAGAATCTTCCCCCCTGAGCTATCCCAGATCCTAATGGATCTCGCTCTTCAAGCAGCCCTTGCACAAGCCCTCGCTACTGCACAGCCTTCACAACTACCGACAGGGCTACCAGCTATGGAAGCCACCATGCTGATCTCTAAGGAGTGGGAGGAACGAGAACGAGAAGCCTCAGGGGCCTATGAGGAAGAGGCTGATTAATACCACGAGCACCCAGAATATGAGCATCGAGTAATTGACAAGGTGGCCTATGAAGAAGAGGGAACTGGTTTCTCAGAATGTGGGGACGAGGAAGGTGGGTAAAAGCACAAAGTTGTGTCACACTTTTAGCCAACTTATCAGCACAACTGAATTTAAGTATTTCTAAATAAAAATCATTTTTTTTCAAACATATGATGTAGTAAGATTCATTCTAGCTAAGTTAGATACTTCCACAACTTTTTCAACTAAAATTGTTGGCTAAAAATACATGGAGCACCATTTTGAGTCCAATTTACCAAACAAATAAAATTATTTCAAAAACTTGAGGTTTCAATAACTTTTGCTAATGTAAATAACATTTTTTTAAAAATATAAAAAATACCCTTTTGTAGATCCATAAGTGTAGTTTTCAAAAATATATTTATTTCAATAGTTTAATTATTATTTATATTTTATTTATATTTTTACTAAAAGTAGGTTTTCAAAACAAAATATTAGGTTGATTACCATGCCAAGGAAAAATACTAAAACTTATTTTAAAAAATTGAAAAAAATATGATGCATTAGATAAAACAATCTATTTCAAGATGGTATAGTTTTTTTTCCATTATAGATAAATATTTAATATGAAAGTTGATGTCCGATGCAAACAAATATTTTTTGATTCACGCACATTTTAATATTTATTTAAAATTATATACTTATCAAAATTAGAAAAAAATATATCCATGCACTAAAGTTTCAAGTTATAAACACACACAAAAAAATTGAAAGAAAACAAATTTACTATAAAAAGTTTGACGTCCCATGCAACTTCATTTTTCAGCATTTTATCAACAAGTAAATTATAGTGTTAATTTATTAAAAAATAGTTTAAAACAATTTTTCAATTTTTTTCAAAAAATACAAACATAAAATATACTAAAAAATACATATTTTACTAGTTTACATCATTTCAAAATTCAAAACATATATGCTACTTTTTAGTGATTTAAGTTTAAAAGTTGGATCAACGTTGGTCGTTTCCTTTATAAAGTGTGACATAGTTTTGTGCTTTTACCCAGGTAGCCCTGGTGGTAGGGTAATCGTGCAGGCCTTTGATGATGACATTGAAGAAGAGCTAGCCCGAAGCCAAAGGACACCAAATTAGAGGAAGAAAAGCTGCCCCTTGAAGAAGAAGAGCAACAACAAGAAGACAAAACTGAGGGTGGGGCCCAAACTGTTGAAAGCCTCGAAGTCAGGCAATTAATAGAACATGTGTACGAGATTGAACATGCCGAGGAAAAGAAAGAAGAAGAGACAACAGAGCAAGAAAGTCCCATACAACAATTGTCCTCCGTGCTTCCTATCAAACGCCTCGTGTTCGTCCAAGATTCTGATGAGGAGGATGGAGATGCTGCCAGGTAGAAAGAAAAGTCCTCAAAGGAGAAAGAAGCAGAAATCTTGGCCTTAACCGAGAAGGGTGAGGGTGGGCATGATTCATCTAAGGGGAAGTCTGTTGTGCCTGAATGGTTAGAGAAGAAACTCGAAAGAAAAACCCCTATATTAAAAGACCCAAGGGCAAGATTAGAGGCCATCTTGGCTCGGGCTCAAATCATGATAAAGAAGGAGAAGAAGCCCAAAGTCTGATCCAGGGTGATGATGGATGCGTTTGGGTCTCGAGCAGCGCAAATAGCAACTCCTATGATTGGCCAAGCTAGGGTAAGTTACAATATCTCTTCCTTCAACTTGGGGACTGCCACTAGAGAGTAGAAAGTCGGACACCTTGAGGAGTTAGTGGCTATGGTGGTGCATTTGATAAAACAGGATAAGATCTCAAAGGATGAGCTCAAAGCATAGGTCGCGGCCTTAACAGATTACATACAGCAATGGTCTTTAGTGGACGACTTGCCTACCACATCCACAGCCACACCCCAGCTGCTATCCAAGGAGCAGATCGATAAGATGGAAAGAAGGAAGAACTTGGAAAAGACCATAGAGGACTGGCTCCGATAAGTCTCATATGTTGGAAACATGGGAATTAGCTGAGCTGTGTGAACAACCAACAAGTTCTTAGATTTGTTATAGTTTCTGGAGGGCACGAGGAAGCTCTACACTGACTTCCCTTTGACTTACGACTCGACCTTTCTGAGGATCGAAGCTATCCTTCGAATGCCAGAAGCCACATGGGAGAAGGAGCTTGCATTTAAGAAAGACGATCACTAGCTAATGGATGTATGGCAATAGGATTTTGATAACCAGAAGGAAAGGCTGGAAGAAATCATGGGCAAGGTGGATCCGGACATTGAATGGATCAAGGAAATTAGGGAAGAATGCACTCGTTATCTCAAGCTGATGACGGACTATGGCATGCCCACAGTGCAAATGGACGTGGAAAAGATAAAGCCCTATTTCTAGGAGAAGATGAAGGACGGGATGGCTAGCGAGATCACAGTGGAATTCTTGAGTTTTGCTACCCGTGCCTTTGATCAATCAGAGCTGTTCAGGGACCAAGGCACAAAGTATGATGAGGATTGGAAAAGGCTCGAAGAAAATGCAAAGAATTAAGCTACCAGGTGTTGCGATATGAAATCGTGGAAATAGACAAGCTCCAAGCAGTCATCCTCAAGTTCATAGAATACACGGCTTCCAAGGGGCGAGAGGACAGCCCTACCAAAGATGAACTCCCTGAAGAGTAGCTATAGTGAAAACAGCAATCTGCTAAATGACAAAAGAGCTACAATGCTATCACTAGGTGACAAAATAGGGAAAAGACAAAGATGTATTTTAAATTGTGATATATTGGGGGGTAGGTGAAACCCTATTTTGTAATGAATCTTGGCCACACAATAAGATTTGATCTTGGCCATTCATTAGATCTTTTGGGCACTATAAATAGAGCTCTTCTCTCATTTGCAAAGTTGAGTTGAGTTGTTGTAAAGGCATGCTGCAGAAATTTATAAAGAAAAGAACATTACCTTGGTGTATTTTCTGAGTTTCTCACATGTTGCTTGATTCAATCTCCATTGTTAGATGTTTAACTTAGGTTTTATTGTTGTTCTAGTTAACTGTTTCCTTGCTTTGATAGATTTTAGGAATACTGTCCTGTGATCATGAAAATTCATGTTGTGTTGAAAACTTCTTAGTCCATACTTTTTGCTGTTTGCTAATGGTAGGTAGCTATGCAAAGTTAGCTTGGACTTGAATTCGAAGCTGCTCCAAAACTTTCATCTCTATTCATGCATGTATATGGTGAATGACAGACGGAACATTTACATACCTTAGAAGATAACACAAATTCCATGAGACTGTGAAATTTTTGGTTAAGTGGAACATTGTTTCAAGAAGTTGTCCATTGCAGGAACTCCATCATCATTGTTCATGCTTAGTTGTAGATCTAGGAACCTCCTTTCTTCCCTACCCTTTTTCATTTTATTTAATGAGTAACCTATGCCAAGGTTCATTGCACATTGTAAAGCCAAATCCAATGATAAACATGGAGTCTACGAATGCTGTTTGAACCTACAGTAAAGTGCCTAATAACTTTCCTATCTTTAAAACTCCATTCCAAGATCCAACTTCACATGCTTTGTATTACCTACATAAGACCGCCTTGTGATTCTAACAAATCACATCAAACAACTGAGATATTCTAAGCACTATCAAGACCTGACATTGGAGAGCTTGGGATAGTGTTCTACAATCTGATTGTGGAAGATTGTCTTTCAAGAGAGGTAGTGCATCTACGCATTACCTGTGTTGAGAAGTGCATAAAAATCACATCAACACCTAGGTTTCACTAATGAATACCATGATATTTATGATCCTGAAACCTATGGTAGGCGTACCTCACAACTTAGATTTTCATCTCAGAATAAAGTTGCAAAACAAATGCAAGTTAATAGTATCAGTGCACTGTGGGTAACTAGATTAGGGCACATGATGTTACATGAGGTTTTCCCTTACCCATAATTTATCATGGTGTGTGCCCTAAATTATGATGATAGTTCAAAAGATCAATTGTTAATAAAGATAGCAAAGAAGAGTTGGTATCCATTAATGCAGAACATGGAAAAGTGTTGGCCTTGGGGTTTACAATTGAAGAATTTGGAAATGTCCACATTGACCTAGAAAAGCTTGCTAGTGATTATGAAGTAGTGGATGAAATCATGGAGAAAAATTCTTTCTTAAATAGAATAGTTCAGGACAGAAACAAATTGAAAGGTGATCATAAGCCTCCTTATGAGTTGGATATTTTTAGACCATGGGTTCAGGATACTATTTCCATGCTATCATTTTTCCTCAAACTAGATAGAAATTTGGAAGTGGATGCAAGCCTCTTTGAAATGATATAGAATATCCATTATGGTGTTCCACATGTCAAATATAACTTTATTGGGAACATTGTAAAATCCATGCATAAACAATTTTTAATGATTAAAGGAGGTTCCACCAAGACATTTAGGTTCACAACCTACTTGTGCTATCTTTTTCTATTCAAATTTAGAGGAATGCTTCAGACCACCAAGCCTTAGATTCAGCCCTATAGTAATGCCGAGGAAAAGAAAATGGCTCTAGTATATGAGTGGACCACTGTGATAAGAATGCATGATTCTCGAAGGAACTACATTCATTTTGTAGACTAATTTTTGGCTCCATTGTATCAAGCAATTACAATTACTCCAATGCCTAGATTGCCTATGTCATGTAGAAATTGCATTCAACTAGGAAAAAAAATACAATTAGCTGATTGGTACTTAATGGAAGAATATACTGTGCTAAGATTTTATGGATCGGGAGTACAACCATACAAACTTCCAATACATGTGACAGAAAGGGCTTTTGCTTTGGAATATGTAAGGAAGATGTAGAGTACTGATGAACTACACTTTACCGATCAGGGGAAGAAGACCTTATTTCGTTCTTTACCTTTTTCATTTGGAGGGATCACATTCAAGAGAAAAACACTTAGTGTGGCACAAAATCTTTTGATTTTTTTTTATTTTGATGTTGTTTGTCACTAGTAGTATGATCCATGTGACACCATTAAATCAATGATTGTGCTTAATAAGAATGTTGCAAGTAGAATTCAACATCAAAGAAAACCCTTGCTTGAAAACTTGAGAAAAAAGGATTTTTGGGATGAGGTGAAACTAGCAATGGAGAAAAGTGCTGCTGAGAATGGTATTTTTTTTTTTGTATTCATAATAGTTGACAAACATATAGTTAAGATCTTGATATTATATATCAGATTTTGGTTTCATTATACAACTTTTCAACAGCTTACTAGACACAAGATCAAATACTGATTATTTTATGTACAATCAGAATTCGGTAGAAATACACAAGCAGATTTTGATATATTTGATAACTTTTACTACTGTGGATTCTTTGAGACTTCTTTCTCTTTCCTGGGTGGTCCAACTCTTCTTTGTAGATTCTCTTTGCTATTCAAGAACTTGCACTTGGTTGGATTATTAGCTTTCCTATGCTTTAGGCACTATTTCTCAAATGCCACCTCTTGCTTATTATTTTTTCCTTTGTCTTCTTCCAACAGCTTTGTAAACTTATCTTTGGATGCCTGTACAGTGATTGAAACCTGCATGTAAACAAAGTGAAGGGTGAGTCTTCTAAATGACTCAGTAAGATCCCTTCTGCAGCCTTGATAAATCTCTTTATTCCTAGATTTCCACAAAAACCATAATATTTCAGTAGATAAAATCAACCAAAGCATATTATTGATTGTTCCCAAGTTTTCAACTTTTCCAATAACAATTTCTAATTTTTTGTTATTCCTTAATTGCCCTCCCTTATTAAGATCAATTTGAAAGAGGTTCCAAATTTCCTTGGCAAAGAAGCATTCAAAAAAGATATGCATAATAGAATCAGATTGTTTACAGATATTGTAGGTAAGAGGGTTCTTCTTGGTTGCCACATTTGGCAGCCTTAGCATTAGCATCATCCATCTAAAGGATGATTTCTTAGGTTCCATCGTGCTATTCCAATTGTGAGTGAAAATTTTCCTCCACTGATTAGTGGTTAGGTTCATTCTCCATCCTTGATTTAGGGTGTCAGCCAGGTCAATAGGGCTATCTATAGCCCTATAAATGTCTTTAGCCTTTATACCTTCAAGGGGATTAGATTCCAGCCATCCACTGCCCTGCACAATGTTACTCTTATTCTTTTTGGTTAGAGGGATAACAATATTTTTCCTAATTAAATCATAAGTTCTTTTATGGGTTTGAGGGAGATCAAATTCCCTCATAAGGACCTCCCAAGCTTTTAGTTTCCCATCAACTATAATATTATGGAAAGAGGAAATACCTTTACCATTCCAAGCTTTGGTTGAGCAGCCCTACAATAAAGCCAAGGGTTTGTTATTGTTGTAAACATTCCACCAAATAGACCTTTCAAGAAAGATCTTATCCAGCTCACCATCAACATTCCACTTCTTGATTACATCAGCTTTATACATCTCCCAGGCTTTCCAAATACCTCTAAAGACTCTGGATCCACTAGGGGATATGACAATTCTACCAAAGACTAAGTCCCAGAGAGGCACGCCCTTCCAATATTTTGCTTTTTTTGGTGCGGCCAACTCTATGTTGTTCCTGACAAGAACCTTCCAAAGTTCATCACCTATGAGGGAGACTTCATCGCTAATGCAATACCTTGTTGTTTCAAGTTTTTAAGGCCTAGGCCTCCCAACTACTTGTCTAAACAGTAGATTTCCCACCTTACTGCATGCAATTTCTTCTTGCCCTTACCATCTGACCAGAGGAAATGCTTAATCTTCTTTTGAATCTCTTCCACATGGTAGCTATTGAAGAGCCAGGCTGAGGCATAGTAAATATTATACGATGCTAGAATCTTTTGGCAAACTTGTGCCCTACCAGCCAGAGAGAGGTATCTCTTGTTCCACCCATTTAGTTTCTTCTCTATTTTGTTTTCCACCCATTCCCACATGTCTTTCAGGTTAGGGTTGACTGCAAAGGGTATTCCCAAATACCTTACAATTTTATTTAGACCCCCCACTAGAGGTCAAACATATCAAACCAGTCTGGCTTCTTATCTTCCTAGCTTAGCATGGTTGACTTAACGCTAGAAATCCTTGCCCCTACTGCTCTTTCCAAAAGAGAAAGTTTCTCCATCAGATTGACAACATTATCTCTTTCTAATCTTGTGAGGAGGGCCGTATCATCTGCAAATTGTAGGTTGATTAGTTCTTCCTTGTTAGGGAGAATTAACCCCTCCAGTTTTGGACTTATTGAATGATCCCTAAGTATGTAGTGTAATGCATCTACAACTATAACAAACAGTGAAGGAGCTACTGGGCATCCTTTCCTTATTGATCTTTGTAGCTCAAAATCCTCTGATAGGGTACCATTGACCTCTATTTGAGCATTTGCATCCTTCAATAAAACTTTGATCATTCGACATATTTCCTCAGGGAAGCTGAGAGTTTCAAGGACCATTATTATGAAAGGCCACTCAAATCTATCATAAGCCTTCTCAAAATCCACCAATAACATCCCAATATTCTGCCTTAAGGCTTTAGCCTAGTTCATTGCTTCCCAGCTTGTCAGCAGGTTTTCAAGGATAAATTTTCCTTTGATAAACCCTGTTTGCATGTTATTGATAATCTTGGGAAGAATACTTGCAATGATTATCACTATAGCCTTGGCAAGGATTTTGTAGGAGACATTAAGTAAGGTTATGGGTCTCCAGTTCTTGACTAGGGTTCTATCTCCATCCTTGGGGATTAGTTTGATCACTCCTTTGTTGATTTCTTTGCCTAGAGACCCTGAGTCTGTTGCTTTAGTGTAAACCTGGAGGAGATCCTCACTTACCCACTCAATATTCTTCTTATAGAACTCAACCGGGATGCCATCCACCCTTGGGGCCTTGTCATTATTAAGAGATAGTATTGATTTCTTTATTTCATCCAAGGCCAACTTTTTATTCAACCTTTCAGCCTCCTGTTGGGAGATCTTCCTCCGGATTAATCTTTTGCAATCCTCTCTTGCTTTGTGTTTGGAAGGGCTGGTATTTTCTGACATAAACATGTCTTTATAGAATTGCAAGAAGCAGTTTTGAATCTCCTTGAGCTCATCCACCATGGAGTCATTGTGCCATAGTAGTGCAATTTTCTCTTTAGCTTCTTTATTTTTCAGCATATTGAAGAAATACTTTGACCCCTTGCCACCTTGGGCTGCCTAGTTTAGCCTTGCTCTAATTCTTACCCCTTGATCCTTCAAGGACTAAATTTTCCTTAACTCCCCTTTGACTGCTACTAAAACTTCATTTAGCTAGATATTCTTGGGGTCTTCTTGAGCAGAGGCCTCGGAGATTAGGAGTTGCCTCTGTAGGGCAGATTCTTTTTTCCTAAGGTCTTTAGCACTTTTTTCCCCTATGGTTTGAATTTTTTTTTTCCATGCTTCAACATTAGCATTCCACCTCCCTATTGCTGAGAGATCCCTCAACATCCATTTGTTAATACCCCTGACTATTTTTACAGTGTCACAACAGTTCTCATTGGCAAGTAGATTGGTTTTTAATAAGAACTTTTTCTCCTTTTTAATGCCTTCACTCTGGCCCATCCCCAGTATAATTTTGACACTAACTGGGTGGTGGGCAAAAAGTGCCCAAGGGGTTACCTTTACTCTTGCACTTGCCCCCTCCACCAAGACAAACTGAAAGGTTTCTTTGTTGGCATAAAATCTGTCAAGCCTGCAGTATATCCTTTTCTCCCCTTTTTGGAAGTTGCACCATGTGAACCAAATGTTCTTCTTCTCTTTTTTTTTCCCGTCTATGGGATCTAGCAATCTTAGCCTATTTTTCATTTTATACCAAAAGAACTTTTCATTACCCTTCCATCCTTAGTCACTACCTCTAGATTTATCCTCCACCCTTTCTATCATGTTGATGTCCCCTCCTATAATCCATGGGATGTCCTGCATTCTGCTCAACCAGTCCCATAGTTCACACCTTAGTCTGTGGTGATTTGGGGCATAGATGGAGCATATGCCAAACCTCATGTTTTCTTTTTCAATCAAAACCCACACAACCCTATTGCAAGGCGAGACACCTTGGTTTTTAATCCAGCGTGCCCAATTGTTAGAAATCAGAATTGTAGCTCCACCTTTTCCTTTTTCATGATTGGTCACAAAGTGGCTGGAGTCCCTCCAAATAAACTTCAAGTTTGTTTCTAGCTGAAAGTTAATAGCTTTAACCTCCTAGAGTAGTACTACATCCTTTTGATTGTTTTGATTCAAGAACCTCCTGATATTGTACTTTCTATTTGGGGATTCTAGTCCCCTAATGTTTTAGGTTATGCAGTTAAGATTCATCAGACTCCATAGTTTGAGGGGTAGTATCCGAGTTCCTAAAGGCATCAAAGAATTTAGGAAGGACAACTTTATCACTCTTGCTTTTTTGGTAAGGAATCAAATCCTCTTTTTGTTTCTTTCTTCTACCTCTTCTTTTTTGCTTGAGCATTTCGCTTGCTGCAAAGCCACCTTCTTCCCTCTCTTGGGGAGCATGCTTCTCTTACACTTCTTTCTTGGTAGAGTTCCCTATATCCCCTATCGGATCCAAACTTTTTAGATAGTTTTGGAAGAATTATAGGGAATCCTAGCCTATCTGCTTAAACTCATGGTTCAGAGGCAGTCAACAAAGCCTATTGTACATCTCTTTACTATTAGGGGGCACCCAAGTGGTTCCTAGGGGCATAGGGGTCCCAAGGGAGGGTCTCGATCTCTCAGTTGGAAGCTCATTACTAACAATGAAATCACCCTCAATGACCATGGAAAAACTAGGAGGGGTTAATTCCTTCCCCACTCTTGTTATAGGGATGAGGGGGTCCCCATCATTAGTAGCTGAAAAAACCTCAATCTCAGCCTTAGCAGGGGGGTTAGTGACTAGGTCAAGGTTCTCCTAGGTCTCGAACAGATTCAAAATTTTTTTCCCTACATGTTGGACATCTTGAGAAGAGAAATCTTTTTGGTTGACCCCTTTCCCTTCAAGTAGATTGCTTGAGGCTTCCACTACAGGTTGGGACTCGGGCTTACTTGGGGTCTCTATACCCCTAGGAATTATAGGGTTACTCCCACCCAATTTGAATCAGTTTAAGATACTCTTATTCCTGGAAATTTTCTCTCTCATTTACAAAAGGACCATTTCTTGGGCACTCAATTTGTCCCCATGGGAGAGATATCCTCCCTTTTTATGTTGGTCAACATTTGATGTGCAGGCTTCCATATCAGGATGGGGAATGGTTTCCTCAGCCTCGCACTCCTTCACCACTTCAGAAACATCAGAGTTGTGGTTATTATCATCTGCCTTGAGCAGAGGGGGGAATTTCCCATATAGAAGGTCTTGTTCCTTGGGAGATAGGTCACATTCCAAGATCATTTTAGCATCTTCCTCCATCAAGAGGTCTGCATTGATGTCATTGGTCACCTCAATAGCTGAGGCCAACCCATTGCCCTCTGCCAAGGGATGGGTTGTCCCAACCATATCTTTGATAACTAGTAAAGCATCAGGCACCTTAGGATTAGAGACTTCTTTTTTCTTAGGTTTAGGATCCTCATTTCATTTCCTGGTGGAGGGATTTTTGCTCTTTAAGATAGGGCAGTTTTTTCTTCGATGTCCCTCTTTCTTAGAAAGGAAGCATGCATGCGCCTCCAAGGATTTCTATTTTTCAATTATAGATAGCATTATTAGTTTCCATCTCAATCTCCTCAAGTATTTCTACCCCAGGAGAAACAGATAACATGACGCATCCATCCATGCGTAGGAGAGTGTTTTTAGTCTCCTCAACGCTTAGCGTTCTCCCATATTTGGAAAGAAGTTGTGGCAGCACTGCCCATAGCAATGGTGGTACATCCTTTAGGTTAAGCCATCTTGGGTAAGAGAGGGCGAGGATCTCCTTGCAGTTCAAATTGGGCGACCATGAGATGGCTTTGAATATGGCATTTCCAACTATCTAGAACTCCTTCTCGATGGTCCTATTCTTCATTTCATTATTTTTAAAGAATATTAAAAATAGACCCTTCTGGATCATTCTACAGAATGAATGGTGAATTCCAAGCCTTTTATTCCAAACACTAACAATCCAATCATCGAAGAATTTCCTCGAAGAAACTTTATTACTATCTAGGGCAACGAAAAAAATGGCCACATTTTTTAGTCTACATTATTCATTATCTAGCACCTCTGTCATTTCTTCATTGGGAATAAAGCAATCTTTCTTAGGAAGTGTAGAAGGGACTTTACCTCCTTCATCATCTGAGAGTAGGTCACACTCTGGGCATATGTCTCCAACCTTAATGAATTTGGCATCTACAGGAATCAAAATCCTCCTGCCCCCTGCCATAATGTCTTTAAATGATTTACCATCATTGTATGCCTTTACCCCTGCATCACCATTATAAGAGGCATGTACATCGTTTGGGGGTTTACCCAGGGCTGGCCCACGATCCACCATTCCTAGCGTCCATGACCGATCCCCTTGAAGAAACCAGGCTAGGGTTTCAAACAGGGCCGATGTGATGTTCTCCACACACAAACAACAAATAGACAGAATCATGCAAGACTAGGGAAAGAGACAAATCAAGGCTAGAGAGGAATCTAAAAGGGGAAAGAAGTACTCCCTCAGAGGAAAACAACCATCACATGGGAAATTTGCCACATGCAGACCCTCGACCTCTGTACCAGCCCCAGGAACTCCAATCATGGTATTTCTTTTCAATAATTGTTAACAAAAATTATGGCATTGCATCGAAAGACAATTAGGAGGTACAACAATTTTTATTAAAAAGGTCATAAACCATCTAGTAAAGTAAAAATGCCAAATTCTCTAGAGAAGGAAGCTACTGGATAAAAATTGGTCACAATAAAAATTTCCTGCCATTTGGTCCATGAGGAAGGAGCTAGGTGATCCAACAACTCTTGCAGAGTATGAAGATAATGAAGAAGATCGTGAGTTTAGAAAATTGTAGAATATAGAGCATCTGAATGAATGAGAAGATAAAGAAAGTGATGATAAATCTATTGATGATAGGGAAGAAATCCATGCCAATTTCAAACTTGGTTTAAGTGATTCCACAATAGAAGCATTTACTACAGGAGCAACCATAGCTAAAAAAATGGGTTATGAAGGTGGTCCTTTGGGGTCCTAAAGACAAGGCCCTTGGATGGTAACAAATGTAGCACATAGAAAACTAGTTGATAAAATTGGCCTTGGGGTTGGAGGTGAAAAAGTAGACCTAGGGCATATAGGTCAATTTTTTAGAGCTTCAAATCCTCATCCTCATGGTCAAACACAATCACAATCACATTGAAGAGTTTAAAAAGAAATCAGAATTTCTAATAAAAAAGAAAAGAAGCAATTGAGTGTGTCTATTGTAACTTTAGAGGCTACAACAACCATGTTATTACCCACATTTGAGACAAATAAAGAAATCATAGAGTACATAATTCTTGTTCCCACACATCAAAACAAACTAGCGAATCAGATGGCTCCATCTGAATTCTAGTTGAACAATATTCAATTGGATTTTTTTGGACTTAGACATACTGACAAAATTAATGTATCAAAGAAGAATAATGAATTTGTGTACATATCATTTCTAAAGCAAGATAGAGAGAAAAAAAGGTTAAAGACTCAAATTGAAAGGTTAAAGAGGAAAGCAACAGATAACAAGAACAATGAATTAGAAAGAAAAATAAAAAAATTTGCCTCTACATCAACAAGCAAATATTTTGATATCGAACCATGCAATATTTCACTCTGACTTAAAAGTTTGTCTAAACCTTTTTGATTGATCCTGGTTAAAAGGCCTTCTCCATGCCCATGGATTTATACTGGTCCCTCATAGTTGTTGCAAAAATCCTAGATTGTTTTCTAAGCTTAGCTTCATTTAAAATTCCTTCTATTTTCTATTTATCGAATGTTACACTTTTGAAAATTGTTTGATCAAGATTTTTACTTGATCATGAAAATATTTTGGGTTCTCTCAGTTTTCCCAAAATTGAGGATACACACTACCCATGGCTTCAAGTATTTCATCTTGAGAGAATCTTTCATGAATCTCTGAGGAAAGATATTTTGCAATTTCCTTCAAATTATCACTAACAGATTTAACAATGCCATTGAAATATTCCTCCTTAACAACTACTTCTCTTCTAGAGTGCCTGGTTCTCTTACAATGGTACATTGGTATCTCATATCCATGAACAACGATAAATAAGTGCCCACTTGTATTAAACTATAAATAAATGTCAGGATTATTCAAATCAATAATTTTCTGCCACATGAAATAATTTGGTCCATCTTGTGTTAGATCTAGATATAGATGATCGAGGGCCAAGCATGTATGTTTATGTAGATTGACATATTCATTAATAAACATAGTTATGTCTTGGGCTTTCTTCACAAGATTGTTCATCACATCCAACATGGGGAGAAGACTAGCTAAAGTCAAGAGTGTCTCTATATCACTTAACCTATGTAAGAGATCAAGAGCTTTATCTACTGTGCTACGATGCTCATACATCACTCCAATAAAGGATTGATATTTTGAAATAACTCATTGCGTTGTCCATGCAGGGAGATCCATTTGGTATCAAAATCCTTGAGAAGCTTGTTTCCTGGTATCATTCCCTCAGCAGAATTTTGAAATTCTGTGAAACATTTGGGACTTTGGTAGAAGTATGTGTAGATCTCACAGACTAGAGTTTCAACTTTTGATATTGTAGGAAACTTGCTGACAATTTTGAATGCTAAATTCATTATGTGGGCCATGTAGTGAATGCCAAGCATGTATGGTGCACAAGTAGTTTGTGACTTTGTGCAAACACCGGTCCTTTGACCTTGCATCACTGCAGCTCCATCAACTCCTACATGTGTACTAACTTTTTGGCAATTGTCAACTCATCCATACTTGCAATTTCTCACAAAGATTTCTTGACTAGTTCAAATATATTTTGCGATGTTGAACTGTCCTTCATTTTATGAGAATAGAGAAGATGAGCTTGGTGAACATTTTGTTCTGTAGTATACAAACGCATATGGACCCAAGAAGTATTGTCTACCATAGTAACTTCATCTAAAGATAATGCAATAAAATTTGACTCTTTTACTTTCTCCTTTAAATCTTCCTTCTCAACTGTAGCAAGATAGTTTTCCCATTCCCATCTGGAGTGTTTACTGACTAATGTGAGAAGTTTAGTGAGGAACATTCAAAAAAGATAATAAACCAAAATATTCTAGGTAGTTTTTCATAGGATTCCCTCTAGACAAAATATGAAAAACAACACTCATCTAAATAGTTTTTGACATATTTGCTGCTTCCATTGTTTTTCCAAATTGAGCCTCAAGTGTACCTTTACATGCAACAATGTTCAAAATTATTTTTTCATGCTCTTCATAATCTGTGGCATACCTAACATGAAGACATTCTTCCTTTGATCTCCATCGTATGATTGATTGTTCCTTTTCATCTATGATTTATTTTTCATAAACTTTACTGATATGCTTTTCTATAGTGTCAATCTTTAGCTGCAACGTCTTGGATCTTCCACATTTCCAACTACAAATCATACATTTGGCCAATGTTTCCTATTCAATATCATTTGCATTGTTAACCCCCATTGACCTACAATTAATGGGTACTTTGACAACCAACCAAGTTGAAAATTCCTTGTCGTTTCCCACTCGTGCCCCATTTTTGATTTTCTTCTTTTTTTTCTTGTTACCAACATAATCATCCGCATCCAAGTTAATTATCTCATTCTGGCTAACCAGGCCTAGGGTATCCCTTTGAACATCTTTTACAGTATTTCCATCCTAATTTAATACATTTTGATTTAACTCAATGACAATCTCAACTTGACCTTCTGGTGGCGGTGAGGTATTGTGAATGCTACCAATATTTGGTGGAAGAGTTGATGACGTAGTTGCATCTTGACTTGATGGATCAAAAGCTTTGGCAATTCCAAAGTAAGACTGTATGGTGCATCTATGTTTTTGGCATTTTGATGGCCTCCTAGTCTCTTCAAGACCTTGAGGAGCGGCAAGAGTCTCTTCACCACCCTAAGGAGCCTAAGGAGTGGCAAGAGTCTCTTCACAACCCTAAGGAGTGGCAGGAGTCTCTTCACCACCCCTTGTAGAGTGGTAGGAGCCCACTTTCTGGTTTGATTTGCTTGAAGTACATTGATCTCACTTTAATAAAACTCTAAAAATTTGCCCTTGTTTAAGAAGGATAGAGTATATAGATCCCATTCCCTACTTAATATCATCTTTAAGACTAAAGCAAGAATGGAAAAGAGATAAAGAAAACTTATTATTATAACACTATGAAGAAATGATCACTCACCTTTAAGTCTATGTTTTCGGCTTTCACTGACTTCCAAATCAAGAAGTAGAACCTTAAAACTAAAAAAAATGTGTAAGAATAAATGACACTTTCAATTGTATTTATATCAATCCATATTTCGAAAATTCCGTAAGATTTTTAAATGGTATATTAAAAATTTTGCAAATCTCGCATGCTTATACAATGATACATTTTAATTTTAAGGGTGACCAAACCTACCCTTTTGTATTTGACTTCTCAGTCTTAGGATACTAACTTAAAGATAAATAAGATGAACCTCTACATATGAATCAAGTTCATAGAAGCAAAAGAATTAATGGATATATTTATAGGAGAAAGAGCATCGAGATAAGCCTCAATGTCATCACAACTAAAATAATAAAGCTACTCGTTTATATATAGAAATGAGTTATAAGGAACCATGTGTGTTGTGAATAAATGAACAATTTAATTTATTAGTATGATGTTGTATGTCATGCATGCCTTGTAGATTCCTACCACATACGCCTATTTCCCTTACTATATCCTCTAGGGTATACTCAAGAAGTACTAGGGTAAAAATCTCTAAACTGTACTACCCCCATTTCCCTTGCCAACATTGGTTCCATTGTTGGGAACTTGGAGAGAACAATAAAGAAAGTAGAGGCATAAAAGAAATAGGAATGTTGGTAGAAATTTTTTTTTTGTCAAACCTTAAGGTTTGCCTTTGTGAGAGGGGTGTAGGACATTAGGGGATGAGGAATGGAAAGGGGGGAGGATCCTAGAGATCCTTGAAAAGGTGTGACCATTGAAAATATACTTTCGAAACCTTAATATAGGAGGAGAAGATAGAAGTCTCGACCAAGGAAAGATATGGGAATAGGGAAAACCAAAAAGAAAGATATTTAAATTATCAAATTAGGAATGGAAATGAACACGAAAGAAAGGAAACTAAAACAAACCCAGGAAAGTAAAACAAACCCAGGAAAGAGAGGAAATGTATCGTAAGAGGAAAATGAAACAGAGAGAGAAAGAACATGTGAGAAAAATGGCAAAGGAAATCCTAAAGAAACAAGTGGAGCATGCCAAGAAGGGTGTTGTTGAGTGCACCAAGAAGGGTGTTGCAAAGCACACCAAGAAGGGTGTTTTTGAGTGTGCCAAGAAGGGTGTTGTTGAGTGCACCAAGAAGGGTGTTGCTGAGTGCGCCAATGTGGGTATAACTGATGATAGGAAAGAAAGAGGAGAAGAATCAGTAGCCAAAGATATCACAAGATAACAAAAGGAAAAAATAGTCGAACCTAATCTTGAGGATTTGTTAACTAAACATAAGATAATATCAATCACTAATGAAAATAAAAAATTACAATTGAAAAGGCACAAAGAAAAAACACCCCCCTTGGACCACTAGTCACCCCTTGTGCCAACTATAACACACATAGGAATAGATGAAAAAAGAGAAGGTAACAAGCCTGAGTTGTGGACAACATAGATAATGAATTGTGACATCATAGAAGGTAACAACCAATCTATTGAGTGGAGAACCATAGAAGAACATAGTAACTATGGAAGGACATGAAGTGACATCGAATCTAGTTTCACATTCAAAAGTGAGAAGATTGGTATTGCAAGCTCGAAAGAAGTTTCATAAGGAGAGGACATGGCCATGATGAGGAAGATGCCAATATTTGAAAGGGACACTAGGATTGCTACATAACATATCTTCTTGCTAGAAACTATATGGCAATGCTAGAAGAAGCAGAGAGACAGTATGAAGCTATTTGATTTCATTGGCTCCTTAAGAGAAGAACCACTAAAATGGTATAAAAAATCATACCCTTAGAACAATAAATCCTAGGACAAAGTAAAGAAATCCTTTCTAGAAAACTTTGACAGTTCAAAACTCCCAACTGAAGGAGTAAGTTAAGAGAATTATCTCAAAGGGATTATGAATCCATCTTAGAGTTTGATAAAAGGTTCAAGGAAGTAGTCAGATGACTGGATGAACCTTTAAATGATAAACAAAAAAGAGAATGGTTCCTTTCAACCATAACTCGGGAACTTAGAATGGTCTTGGATGATAATTTTTTTGGCTCATACTCAAAATTGGTTGCATTAGCATGCCAAATAGAAAGTCAGTCTTGGAGAAGGATGAAAAAGGAAAAATTAAATAGGAAGATGTAAATATTACAATTGGAAATGGATTAGTTGTGGTAAAGATAGGATCTCATGAAATGGGAAATTGGTCAGCAAAGGCCTAATATATGGTGTTCCTATTATAGTAGAGAGGGCCATATCTAGAATGAATGTTTGATGGAGATAGGGGAAAAGAAGGAAAATGCACTAAGGGTAGACCTCCAAACCATTAGAAAACAAAAATTAGTTTATTGCAGGGTGTGCAAAGAATGGGACAACTACCTAAAACAACAAAATTCCCATCACATAAGTTCCAAATAAAAGATGAACCCGACTATGATAGAGATATAGCATATGTAAAAGGGTTAGTGAAAGGACCATTATATGCATAAGATCATAGATACAAGATCCCACCATGACAAAACCAAAGGAATGATAATGCCATCCAAGGATGAGGAACTTACAACAATAACGACCCATACTAGGGAGGAAGAGGCTACAAATGAGAAAGAGGAAGAATAGCATATGCTACCTGCTTTAACTGTGGTAAGACGAGACACTTCGCTATGGAATGTTGGGGAGAAAAGAGGAAACAATGTGGATTTTGTGGTGAAGAAGATCACAATGCATTTAAATATGAGAAAGTGTGCCAACATTACAAAAATGTGCAACCTCAAAAATATAAGCAATAAGACTCGAGCACCACATGAGGGTCCAATATCCTCTACAAAACACCTAAAGGCCCAGAAGAGGGAACTAAGCAATGCTGGAAGGCACGAAAAGACAAAGAATATGTAATGAAAGAAGATAGCATTGAAGAATAATAATCCAAAGCAAGAAAAACACAAAGAGAAAGTGGAGAACAACTACTTTATAGAACTAGAAGTAAAGGTTCTTAAAAATTCACAAAACTAGTAGGGAAACAAGACGTACTTACCAAATTAAAACAACTCAATAAATATTGGAACAAGAGAAACATACAACAAATTAGAATTGTGGGTAGACAATGGAAGATGAGACCAATCATGATTGAACTTCAGATCCACTAGAAAAATATCCCTTAATCCATTTACGATCTGGGATCAGATGTCAACCTATTTCCTAAAAGAATATGGGAATACCTAGAAAAACCAACATTAGAACCAACCCCCTACAACATCAACTTGGTGAACAGTACCATAATGAAAATGATGGGTACTTGGAGAAATGTGGAAGTTAATGTAAAGGGGGTGAAACAATCTATAGACTTTGAGGTGGTCACTATGAAGGAGACATTTGAAGTGGATACAAAAGAGTACAAGGATAATGATCAGACAATAAACACCATAACCATACTAGCTAATGAAACTTAGAAAGAACCCGATTCATAGTGAGAATTGGAAGTAGAAGACACTGAAGGTAGTAAATTGATAGTGAAGCCATGTCAGAAACATGTATACGAGATAATAAGGAAGTGCATTCCTAGAGACTTTTTGGCTTTCAAAGAATATTCATGATAAGGAAAACTAAAACCGAAACAAGGCAATGTTTAGTAGGACATGTTTGGTATTGCCAAGAAGGAAGAAAAGAACAATAAAGGGGACTCTCATATTGTTTGTTATATTTTTCAAGAAATTTCTCAAGTTAAGCTACCCAAATACTTCAGAGTAGGTGAACTAATACCCTATATAACCCAAATCAAGTGAACCATCCCCAATGAAGTAGATAGGTTGGCAAGACTAACACATTCTCTTACCTACACTATCACGTACTGGTATAATACTCATAATATAACCATAAAGAGATGGGATACATTTATAACCTTGGAAAAGGAATGATTTCTACCAGAGGTAGAAGGTTATGATGACATACCTCCCTATGAAGGTGACATTCCATTGGAAAAACACCTAGAGATATTAATATATTATTGGGAAGGAAATTGAGTATGATGATTAGCCTTATGTTCAATTGCTATATTGGACACTATGCTTGGTGGAAAGAACTTGGTATATTGATCAAGAGAGAAGAGAAAAAATTAGAACATGGATATAACTGACCATTGACTGGATCTAGACCTTTTCATTTTTCAGCAAAAACCCTCAAATACAAACCGTACTCAAGAAAATAAAGGGTATTATCTTTAGCCCAATAGAAGAGGAAACACCGATACTGCAATCCTATTCCACACCATCAAATGAAGAATAAATATACAAATACAAGGATTGGATGGAATGGGAGGTGTACAAATTAGAAAGAAACTATTGTGCAATACAAGATGATGAGGAAGAACAAATACCCGATATTGAAATTGGTCAAGGGGAGAGGGAGATAGAAGAAACTACCACTCCAAAGCAAAAATACTATAATAAACCAATTAGATAGAAAGAAGCAAACATTGTAGCAGAAGGAAATCCAAAATTGGTAGGCATAGGAGATTATTGGGATGAAAAGGTGGTTTCACAAATGATTGAAACACTAACCAAATTCCAAGACCTATTCCCCTAAAACTTTACTTAAATGAAAGGAATCAAATAGGAGTGTGAGTTATGAAGATCCAACTGAAACAAGGTGCAAAACTAGTCCAAAAGAGACCATATAGATTTAATCTGAACATGAAGAAGAAAGTGAAAAATGAAATAGACAATATATTGGTTGCTAGAATAATCAAACTGGTAGAAGATGTAGAATGGATAAGCCCAATAATAGTACAAAAGAAAAATACTAGAAAAATAAGAGTGTACATTGATTTTTGAGAACTAAAGAAAGAATACATACATGACCCATTTCCAACAACATTCATAGAGGAAACATTAGAATTAGTAGCCGAAAGGGATATTTACTCATTCATCGATGGTTTTTTTTAGATACCACCAAGTGAAGATCAAGGAAGAGGATCAACCCAAAACAACTTTTGCTACCGGATGGGGATCATATATGTACATAGTTATGCCATTCAGATTAAAGAATGCTTAGACAATTTTTAGCCAGATAATGATCAATACTTTCAAAGACTTTATTCATGATTTTCTTGAAGTCCACTTAGACGATTGGATAGTCTATGTCATAGTGAAAGACCATGTTTATGTTCTCTGAATGATGCTAAATTGGTGTAGAAGCATGCAAATTTCAATGAACCTAAAGAAATGCACATTTGTGGTACCATATGGGATACTCCTAGGCCATATCATATGCATAGAAGGACTAATGGTAGACACAATGAAAGTAGCCCTAATCTTGAATTTGACACCACCAAAGAATGCTCTAGAAGTCAAGACATTTTTAGGATACATAGGGTATCATAGGAAATTCATCAAAGGGTATGCTAGGATTGGAGCCCCACAAGAAGACCATATGAAGAATAAAACAGGGCAAAGCATCAAATGGAATGTGGAATCCCATAAGGCCTTTGACGCTTTGAAATTTATCACTATGGTTATTTGTAGAAATTGACATGGCTTGCCCAATGGATAGAGGTAGGTGCTTGCAATAGTTGAAAAACCACCATTAAATGAATGATTTTTTTGTATTAAAGAGGGGTAGCTCCCTCATATTAGGGATTTTAAAAAGGTATTGTATATTTTTTACAAAAAAGTAAGTAAAACATAATAAAGAGGGGAAAGAGAAAAGGATACCTAATATCAAATGAAGACATAAAGTTCACACAACCCAAATATATGATATCAACGCAAAAATGGGTATTTAACTGTTCACATCTAGAATATATAAACAAAATGTGAGGAATTGATTACACATTAAACATAAGAATAACATTCGATGAATGGAAAATAAAATGACGCCAAGTTTAAAAATGTTCTAATTTCTTCAAAAATTAGAACAAAAACTCTATTTTTCTTTCATACATTAACAATGTCTAAAGACCTAAATGTCTTCTTAATTTACAATAAGCATATAAATATTGTTTATCTTTCCTGTATGACCGTTTTTACTTTTCTCTTTGAATTTCACAATAAAAGTAAATTACATTATTTTTTGTTGACCATATAAAATTATCTCATTAAAACATTTTATTACAAACATCAATAAAAAAAACTTTATAATAGAATTTTATATCTCCATTAAAATTTGAAGGCATGCGATCATCACAAGATTTTGTCAAACACTTAGTATGTGTAGATTTATAAGAAATTTCCACATTTCCTTTGACTATTACTTTTCTTTCTATAGTGGTGGATTGAGTTTAAAAAAAAAATTTAATTTGTATTATTGGCCTAGGGTCCTAAACTTCCACACTTTTTCAATTTTAATTATATTTTGAATTATAGGAGTTATGTGCATGTTCACAATTTTTGCACATAAAATTGTGAATCAAATTTAAAACTCTTTTTGAATATTTAAATCGATTATTTCAAATCTTACGATTATATTTTATATTTTTTCTTTGTATTTTGGTTAAATTATAAAATTATGGTACACGTTTACGACTAATATGTGATTTTATAAATTAAGTTCATTTTTTTGAGTTTTCATTTATTTTTATACTTGGATTTACATTCATGTATGTAAAACCCAATTCTCTATTACTGATATGAATTCAAATTTCTCAAACTTCAAAGAAAATATAAATTCATAACATAACTTATATTTGTGTTGATTAGATAACCTCCAAAGACTACTATGTGAATTGTGAGCCTTAAACTTGGTGTTAAGCTATTTAGAAATAACATGAGTACATGAGTTTGTGAGTATGTTCCCACACTTTAAATAATTATTGTTCAACTATATGAATCATATTTTGAATTCATGTAACTATGAACTATGGAAGAGAAAATCTAAACTTGTGAAACTACATGTGAACACTACATTTATTTCATTCATGAGTTGATTGAATATTTAATCACTTTCACATAAATTACTAGGTTGAAAAGGAGTCATGCATCAATTTAGATAGCCTTGTGACATTTTTTGGTGATTAAATTTGAATTTATATCACTTGTAACTATGAGCAATAGTCGACAAATTTCACTTGATAGTTAATTTAACAATTCAAGATGATCAAGAAAATTTATGAACAAAAATAATTGACATAGAAATTTAATTTTTAAAACTAGTTATTCAAATGATGATAAATAATGCTACATAGTACTTGGAATACTAGCATAACTTTCGAGAAAAATGGCTTAATGACACATGTTGATTTAGAGGTTGTAAAAGTTCAAAAAACTTCACACAATGAAAAATGAGGCTAACACACTTTAAACCCTTGTAAGAGTTGCAAGGACTCCAAATAATCCCTTTAGGTTTGGACATTTTTTTACAAATTATAATGTAATTAAGTGTAAGTTTCAATAATGTTATATTTTAAAGGATCTTGGCAATGAAATGTCTAGATATTAGTACTTTATGCTTTATTGTAATAATTAATTGATGTAGCCTTAATAAATTAGGTTATGTAGTTAGATTCAATGCATAATTTATAAATATGCCTTTCACCTATCTCTTAGGCCCAAGCATGAAGCACAAGATCTAGCTTAATCTAGTGCAAGAGTGCTATTCTAGGTTAGGTTAATTGGAGGAGCGCAATTTTTATGGACTAAAGTGTGATATTAAACAAAAATTGTAACTATCCAATAGTGGAACCTAGTTCCTTCCCTATGAAACTAAATAATCGATTTAGATTGGCTTACTGATTGTAAGTTATTTGGATGATTATGGAGAAATTTTCAAATATATTCACTACGTGATTTATCCTTGCCTTAATTATATTTAGACTCACTAATGAATTCCATTTCAAGATTTAGTTAATGGAAATGAAGTGTATTCCTTAGTCAAATTTCTATGAGAATTATAGATTTTTTCAAGTTTATTTTAGTATTTAGATATGACTTTTAGTTTCGAAATCACCTTGAATCCAATTTTCCAATTTTCTTGCCTTGAATGATTCAAGGAAGATTGGATCTACAAACTATTTTACTTTAGTTTAAACATCATTAAATTTATGCATCCTAGTCATGGATATGTTAGATGTCATCAAATGAGGCCATACATTAAATTGAGAGTGGTATGTGGTGAAGTTAGGTATATCCAATTAAGACCTCTTATGGTCTATAATTCTAAATATCTATGTTTTATCCAATTCCTTGGTATAGCTAGAATTAATATTAAATGGTTACAAAAACCAATTAAGACGTCTTATGGTCTAGAATTCTAAATATCTATGTTTTATCCAATTCCTTGGTATAGCTAGAATTAATATTAAATAAGTTTCCTAGATATATTGTTGTGAGATTTTTCTATGTGGCCACATAATCAATGTGAGACTATGACATCTATTATTTGTTAGTTATTCATACTCATCTATGTAAACTCTTTTCACACACAATAGAAATGTTAATTCCTAGATAAATCCTTGAAAATATAAATTTTCATCTAGATGATAATTTGGAATCATAAAATTTAAAAATAGACCTAATGAACTTTCGTCTTACTTTTGTTAATTGTTACATCAAAATTTCAAAGGCACATTTAATCCTTGAGAAATATTATTTTATTTTTGAGATTAAAACTAATGAGAATTATAAAATGTTCTATGATAACATTCAACCCATTATGAAACTAATATATTTTAATTGTCACCTATCCCAATCACCCCCACTATAATTGCTCCACCTTTTAGGTATTGATCAAAGATGTGGTTACTTCAATTGATTTTGCATATCAAGTAAGATTTGTGATTCCGTGAAAGCCTTACAAAAGGAGCATCAGTAAAATTCAACCATATTAAACTATATTAAATAAATTGCTACATCAACATTGATTTTTGAGAAAAAATAGAGTTCTAAGAGAACTGTTAGCCACACATCTCCCATATTTAGTAAAATATTAAACCTAGTCAAATATGATTTGTCATCTAGATATTCTAAACTAATATGCGAGTAATAATACCTAAGATGATTAGGGGTTGTCCCTATGTGCCATGTGTTATGTCAACTTAGATAAAAACCTCAAGTAGCAAGTGGTGGTTTGTCTCAAATAACCTTATGATTATCTTGAAATTTATTAATAAAGTATTCTAGAGTTGAAGTACAGATGAACAATCTAACATAATTCCATAGAAAAATATTTTAAAATTTAACCACTTAATGAACCAAATAACATAATCTAAAATCAATAGTGAACATTATAATTAAAAAGCACCCTAATAAATTATACCACAAACATTAAAACATTAAAAATAATTTTGATAACCTATTTAAAGTGTTATATATATAAAATTTTACATTTGCAAAATACGAATGAGTGATTAGGACAATAAAAAAAGTCACTTAACTTAATGACTAGCCTCAAAGTCGAAAACAATTACATATCAAAATACAATGAAAACAAGACCATTTTTTTATATTAGCACTAAACTTCTCATCTAAATAAATAATGTATTCTCATTATCACTAGGAATATATATATAGAGAATTGTTAATTTAGAGTATTTAAAACATAATTTATTTTGTCAAAGTTGTTCTAAATATTGTGGTAAAGTTGAATAATTAAAGTAAGGTTTACTCAAAATGAATTATTACTAAATACAAGATCTACATTTGGGAGAATGAATACATCTCAATCTTAGAAAAGCCTTTTCTTTTTCTATACACCACCTTGAATGATGTAAGATTTAGTGGGAATTTATTGAGAACCAAATATTATTGAATAAAAGTTACGTATGACATTAACACAACAAATACGCCTGAATCTTATACCTATCAATCTTTTCCATTTCTACCCACCACCTCCAATGATGTAAGATTTACTCGCAATTTATTGAGAACCAAATCTTATTGAATAAAAGTGACGTATGACATTAACACAACAAATACACCTCAATCTTATACCTATCAACCATATCTTTTAGATTTGGACATCATCCTTCCTCTTTCCATGTTTCTCACATCGATAGGAGCAATATCTAGGAGAAGAAAACAAATGTATCCAGAATATCTTTGCCAGCATTGCATTTGGGTGTTCCATCCTTCGGTTAGTGCATTCCAGTGTTGTCTGGAGAGAATCTCTTCTAGATCTGTTGACGATGATATCTACGTCCTATAACTACAACTCTTTTCCGTGTATGTTTTTATTTACGTCAGCAGATTATTTAACAAAACGATCAGGGAATTGAATAATGGGAGGACGGCGGATTGAAAAAACCAAACGTCACTTTCATCTTCACCATTTTTCTACGCCGTCATTTTCGTTTCAACTTTCTGAAACGCGGTTGCAGCTCCTCCTCCTCTACCTTATTGAAAATGAAAGGACGCTTGATTGTTTCAACGTATTCAGGATTTCTCCATTAGTTGAAAAAAGTATTTGAATTATTAGATAATTTTCAAATAGCTTCCTTCCAGATTCCTTATGGATTGTAGTTGAAAAAAGTATTTGAATTATTAGATAATTTTCAAATAGCTTCCTTCCAGATTCCTTATGGGTTGTAGGAGTTTGTAGAAAATCAAAATGAAAGTGAATGTACCTATAAGGATAACAGAACTTATTATCAGACGGCGAGGAAAATTACAAGAAGATTAGTTAGACGGTGGATTGTACAATCACAAATGTCATCGTCCTCTTCACCCTCCTCTTTTCAATCATCACATTTTCATTTTCAAACGTGAAATATATCTGAAATTATTTCAGATCTTGGTGGGTAGATTGGAAGTAGTGTCCAAATACTTTGTAATTACAAATCATGGTAAAGATGTCTTTACGTCTCTTTGAATTAATGGTGACATTTGCAATTGTTTGGTAATATGTAGATATTATATCATTTGATTGGCTGTTCTAGATCTCAAATTAGTTTACATTGTTTGACGTATTCTTTTCTAAGGTTTTTCTATTGACTCTAGGTTATCTCATTTAAATGTTCTAGATCTCCATTGTCCTTTTTATGGGTAGCTACAGTCATTTAAGCACCTATTCTAGCTCTATCCTATAGCTCAAAACGTTTGAACTTGGATATATCATTTTTTTCAAAACTTTTTTCATGGCACATGGTATTTTTTAGATGATTGGTCTCACAGCTCTCATAAATTCAACCAGATTTGTGGGTAGCTAGAGTCCTTTAAGAACCTATTCTAGCTCTATCCTATAGCTCAAAATGTTTGGACTTGGATCTATCATTTTTTCAAAACCTTTTTCATGGAAAATGGTTTTTTTATAAGATTGGCCTTGCAACTCTCATAAACTCAACCAGATTTGTGGGTCAATAGAGTCCTTTAAGCACCTATTCTAGCTCTATCCTAGAGCTCAAAATGTTTGGACTTGAATCTATCATTTTTTCAAAACCTTTTTCATGGCACATGGTTTTTTTAGAAGATTGGCCTCACAACTCTCATAAACTCAACTAGATTTGTGGGTCACTAGAGTTCTTTAAGCACCTATTCTAACTCTATCCTAGAGTTCAAAATGTTTGGACTTGGATCTATCATTTTTTCAAAACCTTTTTCATGGAACATGGTTTTATGAGAAAATTGATCTTGCAGCTCTCATAACTTTAACTAGATTTGGCATCTCTTGGTTGGTGATTTATCCAATAAGTGTGAATAAGAAATATTTCACCAAAATATTGTAAACAGATTTTGTGTTAAATTCTCAACTATAAATTCTTACCTAGCCTTCTTCATCTTCTTTCCTAGTTGTCCAACAAAATTCTCAATATTCATTTGGGTGCTTGGAAGATGGAAAGTATTATATACCTACTAGTATCCTCTAGATAAACAAGAACATAACTAACTGTTCATTCACATTAGTAGCTTCAATTGTAATGATAAATTTCTATAGAATAGTTATTCAACTCTTGGTGATTGGGATAGTGAGGATATGACTCTTCAAATTTGTTACTAAATGTCTTCCTAGAATTTTTAGACCTCATAAGAAAATATTATGTGTATGAAACTGGACAAATATTTCTAGGTTTGGACATTCATTGCTTCCAAGAAGTTAAAATTTCTATTTTTTTGTTTTCTATAATTTGTCATGTCATATGACCAACTAGTCATTTTTTGTAGCAATCATGAGGTAGGTCATGGGGTGTTGTCACTTTTATCTCTTATAATTAGAACTAACATATAGTTTATCAAGTATGTAACCCACTAATTTAGAGCATTATGAGATTTTTTCAATATTAATAATCATTTATTTTGAGTACTTAATGTTTATGTCTCTAATGGTGCTATTGAAAAAAATCTCTAGAGATGAACTAATGCTTCCATGTCTTCAACCACTAACAAAAAACAATTACATAATTATAAAAAATTCAAAAACTAATTACATCCTTGGGTCATCTTAGTTCCAACTAGGTGTTATTTAGTGGATCCCATGCTAGAAAGTTCAAAATGTGTAGCTAGGACATCTATAATTAAAAGACATCACTCCTACATTATTAGAATCATTAACTATTACTTGAAAATCACTATATATACTCATCTTAAATGTGCTAAGAACTCAAAATCATTCATATCCATGTACGTAGCTCTATTTTGCATCAAAGCCATCTTAATTATACCATCTTTTACATCAACAAATACTTAAACACTAACTCTTTCAATAGCTCACATCCTCATTTTATTCAATTTCAAACACATTATAATTGTACCACACCATCATTAAACCTATTCACACATTCAATGCTAGATTGTCTTGTACATCTTGCAACTTCTATGAAAATTATTGAGTTGACTAATGATGTTTAAATTAGGTACAAGGAAAGAAGCTAGTTGACTCGCCTTCCCTATCATAGAAAGCCTCAATAATATTTTTTGGTAAAATCAATTTTTTTTTGTGTAATTGTAGGTGGTTGTGTTGTATTAATATATAAGAGTCTAAAGACTAATTTTAGTTATATAAAATGTTCAAGGTTATATCATTTGAGTGAAAACAACAAATATTTAGATCAAAATTATAAACATAGAAATTCATTGTTAGATTTTATTGAGCATAGCCATCTTAGTATACTCATCCCAATATAATCTCAAACTTTTGATACTTATCTTTTGTCATAATCAAATCAATTTTCTTTTTTTTTCTAACTTTAAAATATACATTTATTTTAATCATTTATTCTTATTCCAAAATCTAAATAATTACGCCTCTAAATTGAATTGCTTTAATGAAATCAATTGAAAATGATTTTTTTGTTCTTTTCAATATCGTGTAACTTAAGACAAACAATAAAATAATATTTTTAGTGTCTCGTAAGCTATAACTATTTTCCAATGATTCTTATTCCAAAATCTAAATAATTACGCCTCTAAATTGAATTGTTTTAATGAAATCAATTGAAAATGAGTTTTTTGTTTTTATGGAATATGTCATTTAAGACAAACAACAAAATAATTTTTTAATATCCCGTAAACTATAACCATTTTCCAATATGTAATTTAACACAAACAATAAAATAATTTTTTAGTCTATAACCACTTTTAAAACAAAAATTAAATAAAAAAGGGATAGTTTTTTTTTTTTTTTTTAATTGTGATTTTTTTTTTTAATGGGATAGTTTATTTGCCTCGTAGAAACATCTTTCGCATATAGCAGAAATAGAAAATTATCCCGACACGTAACCGTATGCTCACCGAAACTACAATCTTTGGTTTAGCTTGTTCAAGGAGCTGTAGCCGCTATAATATTATCACGACACGCAACCGTATGCTCACCAAATGAGAAGTACATCTCTGCGGTTGTCTTCTAAATTGTTGGACAGGGGAAGATTGGTGGGCAATATGTTTCAATCCTAATTAGGTCTGAAGAAAATCAGATACCATATAAAGAGCTCATTCTCTATTCATTTGCTAATGCCTTCTCTCTCTGATTTGTCTTTGATTCTCAAGTGCTGAGTATTTCATACAGTGGTTAGTTTTGTTTGTTGTTTACCAGGTGGGCAGATTTCTTTCGGCCGGCGACATGAGAAGCCTCCAATCTCAAGGTTTTATTTCTGGAAGTCAGTGAGATGTCAATACTGTTTTAGCCAAAATACAAATTACAGTGGGTTATGTGCAGCGTGATTCTTCTCATGAGTTCCCAGAAATAAAACCTTAAGCTTGGAGATCTTGAACATAGCAGGCCCAAAGAATCTGGCCACCTCATAAACAGAAAAACTAGTGATTGATATTGAACCACACCGCCCAACAATCTTCCCCTGTACTAAAACTGAGAAGATATGTGGAGAGGTCTCCCTGTTAAGTGAGATGGAGGCGTAATGGCAAGCTAGAAGCAGGTGAGAATTCTGTTAGATTAAATTAATTTCTGATTTGGTCGGCACAGGCCATCTGCCGACAAAGCCGACACCGTCATTCCTTCTGCTCACCGTCATGTTTTTTATTTTTTTTATTTATTTTTGCTAATGAACAGGTGTTTATATTATCATTTGAGAAATATCTACCGCAAAGTCGATACCATCGTTCCTTCTACTCACCGTCAATGTTTATATTATCATTTGAGAAAAACCGACACTATTATTCTTTTTATCATTCCTTTTACTTTGTAATGAATAGGTGTCTATATTATCATTTGAAAAATGGTTGATGAAAATAGTCATCCAATCCGAAATATAAAAATATAAAACAAAATTGCAAAAGAAGGAGAGGAGTTTTAATCATCTGATTTAGCTCATATATTATCTAAAGGAGTATTTTTAGTCATTTGCTTTATGTCATACATTAACGAAATTCCAATCATCTGTAATCTATTGCAGAGGGAGGAGGATTTTTAGTGATCTGATTTACTTTATATATTATCAGAATGAGGATTTTAGTCATCTGGTTTACTTCATACATTAATGGAATCAGAAGTCTCTATGAGATCTCAATCATCCGTATTCTATTGCAGAGGGAGGAGGAAGATTTTTAATCATCTGATTTACTTCATATATTATGAGAAGAGGATTTTTAATCATTTGATTTACCTCATACATTAATAGAAGCATCCATGAGAAAGTCCCAATCATCTGTATTCTTTTCCTTCTACTTACCATCAATGTTTTTCTCTTTCTAATGAATAGATGTCTATATTATCATTTGAGAAATGTCTGTCAACAAAGCCGATACCATCATTCCTTCTACCCACCATCAATATTTTTTTTCTGTAATGAATATGTGTTTATATTATCATTTGAAAAATGATTGATGGAAATAGTCGTCTGATATCAGTCCAAAATATAAAAATATAAAACAAAATTATAGAAGAAGGAGGAGGATTTTTAATCATCTGATTTACCTCATATATTATCTAAAGGAGTATTTTTAGTCATCTAATTTCCATCATACATTAACGGAATTGGAAGTGTCTATGAGAAAGTCACAATCATCTATAATCTGTTGCAGAGGAAGGAGGAGGATTTTTAGTGATCTGATTTACTTTATATATCACCGGAAGGAGGAGTTTTAGTCTTCTAGTTTACTTCGTACATTAACGGAATCGAAAGTGTCCATGAGAAAGTCCCATATCATCCGTATTGTATTGCAGAGGAAATCTGATTTGAGGATTTTTAATCATTTGATTTACCTCATACTTTAACGGAATTGCCTCTGAGAAAGTCCCAATCATCAGTATTATTTTCCTCATAATTATACTTTGCAATGTGAAAAATGTTGAATGTTTTTTTCTTGTAAATAAGAATAAAGTGAGGAAGGAAAGAACTAAGCTCCAATCTTCAGTTTAAATTAGTCAGCTCCAGTTTAGCAACCATGTAAATCTCTGTCTCTCTGTTTGTTTGTTTTGTGCTGGATTTTCCCTTCACCTCATTTTCATCGGTTTTCTCCATAAGCTGACGGTGAAGATGATGGTGGAGTTAGAAAGCAGGGAAAAGGAGCTGTTGTCCTTAGTTCTCTGATGAGTTAGAGTTTTACCAGGCAGTCATTCAACCTTCTAGTTTATAGAATATATGAATAATGAGTATATGTCTATGCTAGTACTTTGGTCTGGAGTGGGTCTCTATCATTTTGCATACGTTCTAACCGGGCGTTCCAACTTACAGAACTCCCCTTTTTATCGTGGATGTACGTACCTTCTTTCCTATGGTGCAGGTAGAGACATGCTGGAAAACATTGTGAAAGCACGATTTACTCTTTACATTTCTTATAAGTTCCTGAGGCATTTTAAATATAACCTATGTTTTTTAACCTTTGACTATTCCTTATAGTGGTGGGAGTTTAAAACTAAATTGTAATTTGCATGAGTGTATCAATGTCACTGTCCTTGCACTTTATTTAATATTGGCAGAATTTTTAGTTGCGCAAAAAGTTAAAAAAAATCGTCATTTAATACTTTGC